>CAJQZN010036372.1:0-11811 GCA_907164685.1 Colias eurytheme | reverse complement strand
TAAGTGGAGCAACTTTCCCTTAGTACATTTGTATTATTTACATATAGTATGACAGGATGCATTTGTTTGCACTACTAGACCAAGCCCTTAACGACCACTCTCTATAACGTCGAAAAATGCACGGTCCCTTAAGTGACGTTATATAGAGTTTACACTGTATTAACTCCCGTGCGCAAAGCACTCAACATAATATTTCCTAAGCGTGGACCAATTTCAAATATCCTGCGCACCTGAATAATGCCTAGTTTTCCATAAAGAATGCATACAATACATTCTTGCACAACAGGCAGTTACACTTTTACAATGCAATATTGAATTTTACGGTTCTAAACAAACGCAAAACCATCTCGTGTTTCTTTAGCGCTCTGTACCGCTCGGAGTGAAATGAATATGGAATGCAGTGATGGAATGTTTTACTCATATTGATGCTTTGAAGATCGTGAAAATGATCGTGCTGTCGAATATATTTCGTGGGAATCATCCCCAAAATCAAATATCGAGAGATATTAACGGGCCCACCGAGACCGATAAAGAGAAACCTGCGAGACCAATCTCGCAAAGCTCTTTGCGCTTAAAGCAAAGGACGAAAACCGAAGACAATATAAGTGCTAAAGTGACTGATAATGGTTTAAAAAAAGTGCACAGTGAAAAGTGTATATCGAATAGTTTCGATACCCTGCTCACTCACAAGCAGGGTAAAAATAAAGTGATATGTAGTGCCAAAGGTTTATTAGAAACTAATTTAGATGATCTATTTAATGATGTCCAAAAGGGGGATGGGTGGAGTCAACCAAAGAGTTTAGGAACGAGCGAACCTATTTTAAAGTTTAATGAGAGTGCTGGGCGGGATAAGCGCGAGTCGGTCGTATCAGGAGATGACAGTGATGATGCGTCGATGACGGATAGTGACTGTACTGAAGGCGACGCGCAGCAGAGGAAATGTATGGGAGCACGACGCTTCGGCCATATGTTGAGGAGAGTTATATCGAGAAATGGTAAGCCGTTTTGACATTTGTCTTTATATGCTTTATAAATGAAGATAAGTTTTTCAGGATTTGCTTATCTCGATGATATTATATTATACTTACCTATTTGTGTCTGTAATTTACATTACTATGGAAGTTATGCTTCGTCGTGATGCGTACATACAGTGGAATGCAGAAGAATTTATTTATGTTTATAACATTGATAAAGTAAACATAAACTCGCAGTCAGAAAAGGGAAAAAGGTCTAAATCAACTGATAAACATCTAGAAACGTCAATTTGGTGCGGCGTCGGCCATTTATTTATTTTCAATTGTTGCAAATTGTTTCCCTCGCTCTGATTGAGATGACCGTCGTAAACTTGTTACGTCGTCTCGATCTTATCTATTTCTCTGATTGTTTCGATTGGAAATGATGATGTTTGTGACATTTTATAACCTTTTATTCTAAGCGAGGGTAGGTCAATGACAGCGTGCGAGCAAAGTGTCATGTGACAAAACAACGAGTTCGATGTAATTTGTTTTGCGTTAAAAACAGAGACAAAGTAATAGTTTTCACTTCTGTGTTTCCACCATTTATACCTTAATTTTCTTCTTTCATTTTGGCGTGTATTTATATCATGTATCATGTAGTTGTAAAAATGTTATACTTACTATAAAATATATAATCAGAAGTATAGAATTTCAACGTTCTAATCTAATACATTTCCTACATATATATTTCTGCATTTATAGAAATAGACTGCAAACATACTTAACACTAATCATATTATATTCTAAATGAATTTCCTACGACCACCACGTCTGTATTAATTAGTGACAGTGGGTGGAGAATTATTCACGCCTTGTTTATTATCTATTGATCATTGTTGGTAAATAATTCATGAAACTGCGCCACTATGTGTCACTTTGGATGAATATTATTTTGCATGAAATGATAATACAATGTTGCTATCCATACTATAATATTATTAATGCGAAAGTAACTCTGTCTGTCAGTCTGTTACTCAATCACGCCTTAACTACTGAACCAATTTTCATGAAATTTGGTATAGAGATATTTTGATACCCGAGAAAGGACATAGGCTACTTTTTATCCCGGGAAATAGGATAGTTTTTATCCCGGAAATCCCACGGGAACGGGAACTAGGGTTTTTCTTTGAGTGCGCGGGCGAAGCTGCGGGTGGAAAGCTAGTAATATATATAGTGTCTGTAAATAGGGATATTGATTAAGGCCTTAATTGTTATATACTAAAGCTTTAATTTTACAAAGAGCCAACTTTATTGGTTTTACTACAATTTTACTGCCATACTGTTAGATAGTATCTAGTTATACTAACTTGACCAACATATAACATGCTGATAGGGTGACTGATGATAAGTTTGCAGCTTCCCTTTTATGAGAAAAACATCGTTAAAGGGAGAGTGTAGATATAATAATAAAACGACGTATGAAAATCTCTTAAATCGCTTACACGCATAGATCACGTTAATTCTATTCGACATGTTCTAAGTAATCATATTGTTAAGTAGACAATACGAACGTATGTAAAAACAAACAATGCAACTGTTTGGGAACTAATATCAATAAGTTTAGTTGTTTTTATTCCTCTGGGTAGGTTAATGAACTTTATAATTTCAAGTTTAGATATATGACTATTATATGGTATATGAGAAGTAATTTACATGAAGCAAATGCTATAACGTCACAGATTCTAAAATTATAACTATTGCTTGGTATTGTATAAGCCTATCGTGTCCCAATGCTGTGCTGGGAAAACACCTCAAGGCGCTTCCATGAATGACTAGTTTGTAAGTTGGTTCAGTTCATTCCGCTATCTCTTCTCTTCTCTATATTATAAAGTTCTGGTGTCATAATGTTGGTTACCATACTCCTCCGAAACGGTTGGACCGATTCTCATTAAATTTTGTGTGCCTATTGGGTAGATCTGGGAATCGGCTATCTAATTTTCATAACCGTAATTGACAAGAGTGAGGTAGAAAAACGTTTTACGGGACAGCAAGTTATATATAACAAATATAACTCCTAAATGATAAATAACAAATTACCCTCATTAGCTTTTCATCGAAATGTCTTGCCTTAAACACCAAAGTTATTGCATAAATCCCACAAACAAACTGCACAGTCGTTGTTTACCCATTAATGTACAATCCAATCGTTCTGCTTGTTGAACTAATAAACTCGAAGCAAGTTTCCGAACGTCTTATCAACGGCACCTGAGTTTTGGGATTTACCAAGTTGGTACTGAGATAAGGGTGGGAATTTTGTATTGGAATTTTCGAATACGGAAGTGAAAATTTCGTGGGTATATCTAAAAGGGGTAAAATAGGTAAGGTTTCAAAATTATACGGGTGAATAAGATTTTGTTTTAGTTGAAATTAGGCTGAAAAGAAAGTTGAATTAAATGAATTGCAGATTATATTTTTAATTTTGGTAGATTTGAAATCATTATTGTATAATATTTTTAGTAAGACTTCTTTGAATTATAACAGTTTTTAGAAAGCTATTAAAACATTTGATTGAATAGTAGAATAATCACAAATATAAATCGTTGAAATAGAAAAAACGTAGCAACTAGCAAGTCCAATATTCAATGCAAAGCGCTCATTGAAAATTGTACGGCTGATCGAAGATTCAATGGAAGATTGTGCGCACGGAATATTGTAGAACTGCGAATATTGTAATAGCGCTGAATCAAACTTTTTGCTAATCGTTCACTTGACTGAAAGTTCCAACTGCTTATTAACAGTGGTGGGAGTTCAAAACTTGCAATATTGTTGCAAGATTACAGTTTCTGGACTATTGGAGGTAGTTTTTAATTTTGTTATTTTGTTCGAGATTAACATGACTACTTATTTAAGGGCCGATTTTTTAATGCTTGGATAAAACTTATCCGTCCAATAAAGTACTACACGATAATATTAAAATGTCACGTAAACTGTCAAATACGGGCAATTAGAATACGTTTTTAAAATGGTAGTTTTATACATTATTCGACGAATAAGTTTTAACCAAGTATTGAAAAATCAGCCCTAAGTAGTAGATACCTCTACTACTTAAATAAGTAGTATAGAAGAATTTATGTATAGAAATATTTTACGAAAATTGAAAAAAGTTTTCGTATCTTGTTGGAGTGAATGTTTTATGATATTATTTCAGACATGCCGAAAAGAATATAGTTATACATAAATAAAATAGATTATATGTATTGCAATTTTTATCGTTTATCGTCAGACAAATTTCAGTTCTTCACGTTGAATGTTTTGTAACGAAGCCCTAACTTATATGCTGTTTTTCGCTGACTGCACATTACTAACACTGACCAAACTATTCAACTAAGACGTAATTGTTTCAAGTCTCATTTGTATTTTGCAAAAAATGAGCGTCCTATTTCAACGTTTCGTGTTGAATACCGCACTCAATGACTCAAGTCAATCAATACTGTTCAGGAGTGCACTATTGGCAAATATAAATGTGGATAAATGGAAATGAGATACATTAAATAGATTGGAAGTTGCTTTTAAGATTAGAGAAAAAAAAAATGCTTTAATTCTGTGCCTCCAGTGAATAAGGGAGTAAGACGAGTTATTCCCTTTGGTTTTTATTGCACCATTGGATTCAGCTCGTCAAAATACACAACATATCAAAAGGTCATATCTCTAGCTGCGTCCTAACCCATTTTTTCGAATGACCCAAACGGTATAAGTAGGGTGTGATTAACGGTATAAGTTACCTTATCCATCATTTTAGGCAATCGCAAAGGAACTATTCGTCTCGAGTCAAAAGTACCCACGAACACAAAGACGTATGTGTAGTTATACTTTTTGAATAAAGACTTAATTCATTTTGTTCCATCAGTCCTAACACTATTTTAGTATAAACGCATTTGTGTCATTTTTCTAACATGAGCATAAAGGAACAACTCTTTTAGTGTCATTGTTTCAAGTAACGACATGAGACAGTTTGGCATTAATGCCGTGCTGCTATTGGTCTATTAATTGAATACTGCACGGAAACAACACACACTTCACTTGTTTTTTCAATAAATCTGCAACAACAAATCTTTATATTTTTTAAAAAAGGTATTTATCAGTTAACTTGGGATACTAATATATATTTCTATGGAAATTAACTATTTTTTGCAATAGATATTAAAAATACAGTTAACACATTAAGTGCATTTAATGATATTATACTCTTTGTTTATATAAATACAGAACAATAATTGAATCATCTAAAAAAAGCCAACAAAAATGTTAAACTTATATTTTCTTCTTATTTAAATAATTGGGTAAGTTTTTAAAAAATAACTCGTTTTTAATCTTTTTTTTTTAAATTATCTAACTACAATAATCAAGACAATAATACTATAGTCTATAATAGTGGCATAAAAAAAAGTATTTATAACCAGTCTTGACAATTATGAATATTGTTTTCTCCGCATATAGCGTTTTAGCCACTGTGCTTTGGTAATTTGCCTTTTTTATAGGAAAAAAATCCGCAATATCGATACTTCTTTGGTTCTGCATTTTCGTAAACATTTTATGGATACTCTGGTACCACATATTTTGAAAAAAATGGGCTATTGTCACGTAGAGTCTCTTCAAAGTGCGTGCCACAAGTCGTATTTGCATCCAAGGCACCTTCAAATCTGTGCTTAATTTTTTCATAAAATATTTGTGGCTCATTGTATTTTCTTTATTTATCTACATTATTTGGATATTATATGATATAGAAATTGTTAAAATTCTATATCATGCCGTAAAATATCGCCACTGACCACCTATAACTTTTCCTGTATTAACTGAACATACAGGAATATGGTTTTCGGGCTTCTCTTATCTCTTTATAGTGCTTGTATCCTCAATGTATACCACCATGACATTGTGGCGTTGCCACTTTTATTATCTATATTTTATTATCTGTGGCGTTCCGAAACGGAACGCACTTGATCGAATTTTAAATTGATTCGACGATTAATTTTCACTAGGACAATAGTAAAACGCAATACGCAGTTGATACGTATCTATTTAATACCAATACTCAATGATTGTCTCCTGCTAACCTGTACAGACTAGACTCATTGTGGTGACTGGTGAAACATTGTATAGCATTAACAACATAGTACTGTATTATTGAAAGATCCATTAAAGGTTTATTTTACAATCTACGACTTTCATTATACATGGGTAACAAAACCCCATAACATATTCGGTTTTACTCCGGACAACATCTTCAGCCACCCAATCCCCTTGCTTGAAGTCCAAATCCAGCGGAGGACAATAATCGTCATTTACTAAAATTGAAGGTTCTTCGTCCTAGTATAAAAGTTGTCTGGATCCCATTTTATACTCAATCTATAGTATAATACTATAGATATCATGTGAAACGTGACTTGGAAAAAAATTATTCAAATAAATCACAAAATAAAAGTTTGAAACAATCTTAAAAGTTACGAAAAGCCCAATTATACGTCAAAATGACGCACAACATCCTCTTTACAACCAAATGGCGGAATTTACCTGGATGAGCCAACTATGTACTGCGAGGTCTCGACGGCTAATAAGTTGGTTCTGGATTTTGCAGCGATTCGATGGTAAATATAGAAGAGTTCATACGTCAAATTTACGTAGATTGGACTTCGAGGGTTAAATGCATAAATACCTAAATGTTGTTTTGTTTTTATTATCTAATAACGATAAAAAAACCCGTTGATTTCATTCGTTTTTCAAGCTACGTGCATAGTTTTTCCACTAAAATGCCTCAATTGAGTCATAAAGTACACAAATTTCAAGCATAATAAGTCACATCATTTCTATAAAACCAAAACTGGCAATAATATAAGTCGTGTTGTGCGATTATGAACATAGTGCATAAGGGCATAAGTCGTTATATTGCAAAGAGTAAAAAAAAAATTATGTGAATACATTGAGTTATTCCATAAAGTACTCGTTCATAAGGCCACAACTACAAAAAAACATGAAAAAAGTATATTTATGAGGTTGTTACAATATGTGTTCATATGTAAAAATATAGTCTAACATCATATCTTACACATACAAGCTTAAAATTTTGAATTAATAAAGATTTAGTATAGATATATAGTTTTTTGTCTCTCCTGAAAAGTGCTGTTTTTGAGTTATTCCCTTATTCACTGGAGGCACAGAATTATCAGCCACTTAATAAACTTACGTGAATTAAGATCTTTATTGGTACATTGATCTGGAACTTTCATACTGTTACGTGTATTAGTAGTATTAAAAAAAACCTTTGCATAAAGCCTTTCAACAAAATTAAAAATCAGACAAGCCTAGCTCGAAATATTTTTTATTTTTTAAACCTTAATTCGGTATGCAGTCTCAATCTCAGTTTGTATGTAAATGTCGCTTCTATCTATAGGTAAATGAAAAATTATAACAAAACATATAACACCCTAACATTTGTACCAAAATCAAACTAAAATTCCAATCGATATTGCTACAGCACCTAGTATACCTAAGCTTCGTGGCTAGACTGTTAATAGTTACACGAACAAGTTTGGGACGCTATCGATACGCTTAGTTAAGTATTAACTTGCCCTTGCTGTTCATATAGTTTACTAAATATAATGTTATGTAAACTGTATTGTTATGCGAGTTTTAGATAGGTAAAGATCTTATTTTAAAGGCGTAGTCAGCACCATTTTGTTTGTATTTTTCTAATTCCTTCAAGAAGTATTGGTGTAAATATATGTGTGAGTATAGTTGATTATGTCAAATCCTGTCTGTATCTCTATTTGGTTTAAGAGGGAAAGGATCTTGAACACATTTCAATTTTTTAGCTACAACCGCAGTTTTGCACTTGCTTCTTTCGTTGATACATATTAATTTGATTTTATAAAAATAGTTATTTGCATATAAATAAACTACATATTTGTAACTTACAGCACTGCGCATTCACTTTTGTAACATAAGCGTGTATTGGTAATGTAATAAATTTTCCATTCATGTTCAATAAAATCAGCATTCGATCTCAATGGAATATATCTCTCAATAGAATGATGTTTTCATAATCATTACACACACTTGTGATGTATTGGCTCTTCTAATTGTTTTCTAGTGTACTGTGTAATATTCCGATGTAATTGTTTAATCTTACTACGCGTGATTGAATCGTTATGAAACGCTGTATTCACTTTCAATGAATGTGCTCTATAATTTTGTACGTAATGTTACATGTGTGAATTTTCTTCGCTGGAAATTTATGATTATTATTGCTGAAATGAAAATATGGATTTTCTTGTTAAACGCTTGCATTATCTATACTATATTATTATTATTATTATATTTTAAAGCTGAAGAGTTTGTTTGTTTGTTTGAACGCGCTATCACAGGAACCTCTGAGCAACACAAGCGGAGCAATGCGGGTAAAACCGCGAGGCATAGCTAGTATTTACATAATGCAGTGTTCAAGTAATGTATAAAATACTAGAAAAGTCTACTAAATGCAATTATTTGTCTATGCCGTTTATAGTAACCAAGAAATCCTATTTAACTAATGATACTATCTTCTTGTGTCTCTGTATAATGTTATGCGATGTGTTCGTTGAATCGACGAAGAAGGTTCTTAGAGACAAATAATTAGTTCTTTAACTACATCAGAACGCAGAGCATAGTGTTATTTGGTTCACACATACATATTATGCGTTATTCACTCTTTAGTGAGTATACATATAACTCATTTAAACTTATTATTTGCTTTTATTATTATAACACATTTTGTATATTGTTTGTACAATACTTAGTGCTTGCAAATCAAGAGTCCAAATAGAAATCCCAGACATTTCAATTTATAACCAGTATCAAATAAACGAATCTCGCACCTATGAACATATATTCATTAGCATAATATGCTAAATAAACATGATAATCAGCGGGATCATTACTCCAACTCAGCTTTCCTAATAATAGTATTGATTAGGAGTAAAATTTAATTCTATGTTTAGATAACAAGCTGTTAACATAACACGCTAGGTGGCCGCATCCGCTTAAATACCGCTGAGTTAGGGTGGGTACCCACGGCCTTCTAAAGGATAGTTTTCACTTTATTCTGTATTTATTTACGACTAGCTGCTCCGCGCGGTTTTACCCCCGTGGCTCCACTCCTGTTTGTCGTAGCGTGATGATATATAGCCTATAGCCTTCCTCGATAAATGAGCTATCTAACACCGAAAGAATTTTTCAAATCGGACCAGTAGTTCCCGAGATTACCGCGTTCAAACAAACAAACTCTTCAGCTTTATAATATTAGTATAGAAGTGACATGTAAGCTTTATGCTGAATTTTTTTATGTAGTGTGTTTGAAAAACTTCAATAAATATGCTTATTCGATTGGATTTCCATCCTACTAAAAAGTAGTTAATAATTTTAAATGAAACAATGTTTACGTAAACTGAGAAGTCAAGTTGAAAATGAGAATTGAGTTCTAGAGCGTTTTATAGGTGAAGTATAATAAAAATAACTACAAAATATATAAAACTAGGTTTCCACCCGCGCGGCGGCTTCGCTCGCGCAGTCAAAGAAAAACCCGCATAATTCCCGTTCCCGTGGGATTTCCGGGATTGCGTCATTTTCCCGCGATAAAAAGTAGCCTATGTCCTTTCTCGGGTATCAAAATATCTCCATACCAAATTTCATGAAAATTGGGTCAGTAGTTTAGGCGTGATTGAGTAACAGACAGACAGACAGAGTTACTTTCGCATTTATAATATTAGTATGGATGCATGTATTCGCAATGTTTCCCAACATAAAATGAATTGCTAGAGCCATAATATACTGTGATATTCTGCACTATATCTATCATTCTACCAACTATAAAATCGATATTTTAATAAACACGTTTAACGAGGTTCATACTAAAAGCGCCTCTCTTATTTATTGCTCTCCGTATAAACTACAGTTCCATAATGCCTAAAGGCTTCTCCACATATTTATGGTTTAATTCGCATAGAATATCGCCAAGAGAAGTGTCTAATGGACCATCTTCACAATCGAGAGCGTTGGCTAACAAATGATAGTCGATGTTGGCCGTCATTACGGCGATTACGAATAAACATATTATACAAAGACGGCAGATCATAGACATTTCGGACATACTATCGTGATTGCCTCTACTCGCCCCACGCTGCCCATTGTGAAGAAGGCCCATAAGCTTCACTCGGAGCCCATTCAAGATAGCTTTCTGTTTAATAATCGTAAAAGTTAAAAACTCGTTAGTCGGCGGACGTTAGAGCATGCTATCGACCTGTTCCTTTACGCCAATTTTACCTGCATTTAAATTTAAACACACGGTTCTAAATTTGATGAGGTGGAGAAGCAGTTTATAAGAGAAAAGCGCTTAATATATTTTCTTCTGTTTATAGCTTAATTCAGGAATAACTGTCGTAAGTAAATAATCTTAAATAGTCGTAAAATAAATGCGAGTATAATAGCGAAACCTATAAAGATTTTGGTTTCGTCTTCAACATTTGTAAATTGTATGCGTCATAGCATTACAGAGACCCAGTACCTACAGAGAAATGTTCCCACTGCAGGGACACGAGCCTTCTATATGACCTTTTTATCATATTTTTAACTAGCTTACCGCCCGCGGCTTCGCCCGCTTTGTCTAAAACCTAATAAATTATATTCTATAACCTTCCTCTTGAATCACTCTATCTATTAAAAAAAAACCGCATCAAAATCCGTTGCGTAGTTTTAAAGATTTAAGCATACAAAGGGACATAGGGACAGAGAAAGAGACTTTGTTTTATACTGTGTAGTGATGATGTGAATGTTTCGAAGATAAGTCATACACCTATCCCTAAATTATGTATTACCTTGTAACCTACATGTAACTTTATAGTTAAGTAACAAGGTTTTACGTGATGCTAATCCGTAACTGCTAAGAAGGTTAAGCTTAAGGCCAACTTTTTCGGCTTAATCCTTATGCGGATTTATGATTTTGTGATGTTTTCATTATGTGGGATTATGAAACGCGTTTCTTTAATTAAAATGATAAAAAAAAAATTATGTACATTTAGAAATAATATAGCGCATAACATCAGGCCATTTTGGTAAACTGTAAATGTGAATTTATTAACTCTAATTATTATATTATGTTACTTATTAACTTTTAGGGACTTAGCATAGTTAACATTGTCTCAAAATCGAAATTTTGGTCTTGTTGTTATGATGATATTTAAACTTAAATATGAATTTATTAAGAATTATTTTATTTACTAATTTGAATGAATTTCAAATAAGTGCTCAGAAAATAATCAATATAGACTGGGGTAGAAGCCTTTGAAAATAATGAAAAGATAAAAAAAATCGCAGTCGGATGAAACCCATTAGAAAAGGAGGGGAATATGATAAAAATGTAAGGAAAAATAAATTACGGTCAATCCGAGTTCGGGAAGCGGGAGGGGGGAGCTTTTAAGAGAAAAAAATGGTTTCTCTCGATTTCCGACAAAACTACAAGTCCTATAGAAAAAAGTTTAATGGCGAAGTTGTAGGTAATTAAAAGTTCTACAACTTTTGTATTCACAATTTTTTCACATAACCTAAAAATTTAGGTGCAAAATTCAAAAAACCAAGTTTTTGGTCTTTTATTTCTATCTACTTCAAAATTTATTTTTTTTCTACGAAATTTGGTGGAAACTTACTTTATTATGTCCCAAATACACTGTAATTTATTTGATCGAAAATATTTATTTTTTCGCCTTATTTTGAATTAATACCAAAAAAACAACCTAATTTTCAATCGAAAAGTCACCCGTCAAAATAT
>CAJQZN010036368.1:0-10225 GCA_907164685.1 Colias eurytheme | reverse complement strand
CCATAGTAAGCTAGCGATCGTGTAAAGACAATAAACACGCACACACTCTCACCATAGTAAGCTAGTCGGCCGCTATTACGTCGTGAACTACCGACTGATTAACTGCGTCACTGTTTCACAAAAAATATTAAAAAAGCCCTCTTGCGTGGTTAAATGGTGTCGCAACATTCCACAGGGAAGCAAGTTATTTCTTTTATGTTTTAATGACAAAATTATTACGGCAAAATTTATAGAAAAAAATACAGCCGCCATTGTCATCAGGACAGCTGTTGCCATGGCAACATGGCACACACACATGGATGTTTCGCCGCCATTACTAGGCTTCACTCAATGTTTAGGCGATATACCGTCCGTCTTTTTTTATATGTCCATGGTTATAATCATCATTATGTGCTATTGAAATGTAATGGTATGGTTATGTAGCGTACAGGAATTTGTAGTACATATTATGTTGTTTATTATTTAATGATGCGTGAGTTGGATTCTATGCTTTTTATAACAATTGATTAGTTTCTAAATTACATCTGGTTGGTCAATTTAATATTTCAAATCTTATTGGAATGTTTATTTCTACTGCCTGTATTTTATGTTTTTTAGTATTTTGAATTCACAATGTTCAAACAAACGTTATTTTAATTGTTGTAAATTAAAATTAAAATATTTCAAACAATTTTTTTATAAAAATCTTTAGTATTATTTTTATAGTAAGTAAAATTATAGTCATTTGCTTCTAAATCTAAACATGAAAAAAATATTTTTTTAGAGTAAACTATAAAGCAGCACCTTAAATATTTTTTTATTGCTTTCAGTTACCATGGGAGGAAGTGAGAACTGAAATGATTAACGAGAAGGGTGTAACACCAGAAGCAGCTGACAGAATCGGGGAGTATGTTTGTCTCAACGGTGGTTCAGAATTAGCCCAGAAACTTTTGCAAGACGAAAAGCTTTCTAAATCAAAGAGTGCAGTAGAAGGCTTGGAGGGACTCAAATTATTGTTGCACTATTGTGAACTTCTTGGAATTCAAGATAAAATTCTGTTTGATTTGAGCCTGGCCAGAGGATTAGATTATTATACTGGTGTTATTTATGAAGCGGTTTTGACACGTGAGTTCTCATTTCTATGAGAGTTATCTCGTATTTATTTTAGAGTATTATTTTGATGATATAGTAATTGTTATTTTCGTATTCGTATTTAATAAATATTTGTTAAGTGTATTTCTTGTGTGTTGTGTTAGAATGAGAAAGTCAACCAGGTGATAGTCTAACAAAAATATTAACTTCATTTCATTTATATATGATACGAAATAAATTGCAGAATGATGATGATAAAAGATCTCATTAAATTTTGTTTTCAGAACCTATTAAAATAGGCAACGAAGAACAAACGGTTGGATCTATCGCGGGCGGCGGTAGATATGACAATCTTGTAGGAATGTTTGATTCAAAGCATAAACAGGTAATTAATAGATAATCTGTATTTTACTATAATATTTAAGTACCATATTTGTAGTGAAACTTCTTTATCGGGGTTGGAACAAAATTTATTGTAACATTCTTTCGTTATGCGTGACATTTTTCCGTTACGCGCCATCTTTTTCTTATCCCTACCACGCGTGATTCGACGTATTTCTGTAAAGTTGCATATAGTAATTTATTTTTTGAAAAAATAAGGTCATAAAGAAGTTTCACTTCTTACGTGTGTACCCTAGTACACGCACACATTTTTTATCCATATGCAGTTTGAAATAGTTGATTGCAAAAAATCATATCTATTTCAATCACGCAAACTGAAAAAACTAAGTAACTATAACATAAACTTGCATCATAAATTGCTTATAAAAATAAAAAGAATACTTACACGTTTGTTGAATTAATAAAATTTATTGCACGTTAACATAAATTATAAATATAATGATGATGATTAATGATTTCATTTGTTTAATTTCAACTCTTTCAGGTGCCATGCGTCGGAGTGAGTATAGGCGTGGAGCGTGTGTTCTCAGTGTTAGAAGCGAAGTTAGCCGCAGGTGACATTAGCGTGCGGACCAGCGACATTGATGTGTATGTGGCGTCTGCGCAGAAGAACTTCCTAGACGAGCGGCTCAAGATTTGCTCCGAATTGTGGAATGCGGGGATTAAGGTAAGAAATAATTAAAAACACGCAGGAGCATCGAAATGTATATTAATAGTATCAATCAATATATAATATAAAACTCAAAGGTGACTGATATAGTGATCTATCAACGCACAGCCCAAACCACTGGACGTATCGGGCTAAAATTTGGCATGCAGGTAGATGTTAGGACATAGGCATCCGCTAAGAAAGGATTTCCCGAAATTCTTGCGCGAACGGGGAAAAACGGGGATGCACGTACAAAGTCTTATACATAGTCTTATATATACACGTACAAGTTTTTTTTCTGCTTTGTCCATTCATGTTTGTACAATGAAGTATTTATAAATAAATAAATTAAAAAGTCGTGGGCGGAAGCTAGTATTAAATATAATGATAACATTGCAACCGTTTTAAACTGTACATATTATTTTCAGACTGAACAGTCCTACAAGAAAAACCCGAAAATGCTCAACCAATTGCAGCACTGTGAAGAGAATGGTATACCCTTTGCTGTTGTACTCGGAGAGTCGGAATTGAAACGGGGTGTTGTTAAAATCCGTAATATTACTACTAGGGAAGAGAATGAAGTGCCCAGAGAAAGTCTAGTTGATGAATTACGGACCCGTATCAGTAAACTAGGTCTCAAAGAAATGAATGGACCTGTTGCTTAAACAGTATTACGGTAAATCTGCTAGGATGGAAAGGTGATGGAAGAATTATAATATCCTATAGGTGTCAAATGTTTGTTTTGGTGTAAAAAAAATACTTGTTGAGCCAAAAAATTTACTCAGTGTGAGTGTGAAGCTCATACATTTAATATCAAAGTAATACACTTATTATGAAATGGATTGAATCTTTTGGAGCCTAAATTTATAGTGAAAGTGTTGTTCACACATTTGAAATCAAGCTAAAGTGATGTAATTCTATGAAAGCTAAACTCAGTTTCGGCGGTCAGTTCCGTTGGCCAACAAATGGTCCTTCGAGTCGGATATACACTTTGACGTGGAAATATATTTGTTTTTTAGAGAACTTGAAAGTTGCATTTAAATAACTTATCAACAAGAAGTGTCAAGTACAGTAGACTACAGGCCCATGTTGAAAAAATTATGGGTCATTTGACCCACCACCTGACCTATCTAGAATGATATAAGAGCATAAAATAATAAGATTCAGCACTATGACGTCACTCGTAAGCTGTCCACCTGAGTGCAGATGAGAATTCGAAAGTTCAGGTAGAGATTTTCTCCCCTTGTCTCCATGATTTTTGTACGGCGTTGCGGAATAATGGCATAAAAGCAGTATAGAAATAGTATGACACAGATGCCGTACCAAAATGGTGGTCCACAAAGTCGGAATTTATTTTTATTTTTCGACAGTTGCCGGGGTAAATTTGGTCATTTGATTTTGTACGGCATCTGTGTCATACTATTTCTATACTACTTTTAATCAATTATTCCGCAACGCCGTACAAAAATCATGGAGACAAGGGGATAAAATCTCTACCTGAACCTTCGAATTCTCATCTGCACTCAGGTGGACAGCTTACAAGTGACGTCATAGTGCTGAATCTTATTATTTTATGCTCTTATATCGTTCTAGATAGGTCCCCTGGTGGGTCAAATGACCCATAATTTTTTCAACACGGGCCTGTAGTCTACAGGACTTGATATGGATTTATAATATTTTTATAGAAAAATAAAATTTAGGATAAGACATATTGTCGTTTATTTTGATCACCTCGCGATACTAGTAGACGTAATGTTCCATCTATAGAAAATTGTGTTGTACAAATTTTTCATTTTATTTAACGTTTTTTTTATTTAGATAAATTAGTTGTAAAGTGTCGTTACTAATTTATTTATTTACATTTAACTTTACGAAAATGTCAATCCTTTGTAATGATTAATGTATAAAACAATAATAACCTCTTAACTGTTTGCAAATTAGAGTTGTTAATAAATGTAAGTAAACTTTCTTGCATTTTTGAAGCGGACTTCTCTAACATTTTTTTTTGTATACAAAGTAAAGCATTTCGTCAGATACATTTACGGTTGTTAGTAATAAGTTTGTAATATCGTAAGAAAATATCTGATTGATCCTTATTTATTTGTGATTTTAAGTAAAGTTAATTTACTTTTTATTTCATTATACATATTCCTATCTGTATAAAAGCAATATTAGTTTATGGTCATACATTCTGATGTGTATGTTTGTGCGCTTGTTCGTTTAATGGATTTAAATTATCGGAATGATAATGTGCTTAAACTTGTTACACCGTTACTATTTATTTGTATTTTTTTCTAATAAATATATGAATAACTTTACACCGTATTTCATTTCAATCCTATCATAGAACATTTAAGAAATATCAAAGATTTTTTTTACAATTTCGCTACTCTTCAAGATTGTCGAGGAAAATAATTAAATAATTTATAAAAAAATATAGACAGTACTTTTTTATTCTTAAAAGTATTTATTTGGTCCTTTATTGTCGAACGTCTTCACGTTACAAGACGACCGAATTTCGGCAACGTAGTTCTTAAAACATTGCGTACCTAGCAAGATACTATAGGTACTAAACATCATGTAGTATACCTATATCGATAATTCACATAATTGAAAAGTCCTTATGTTTAAGTTTATTTATTTATTATAGATAACCAAAATTCAACCGTACACAATCAATAAAGACCACTTGATTTCGGTCAACAAATTGATATATTAGATATTAGCAGATATTAGATTGGATTGAATATTAATTTCGGCCGTATGAGGATAAAATAAAATAATAAAAAAATAAATTGCATTTTACACTGGACATAAATGCACCATAAAATAATTGAACTAAGTATGTTTAAGGAAAAATTGTAAAGCAAACACTAATTTCTAATCAGGGACAAACTATGTAAAGTTTAACATTAGCTTATTTTTAAGTTTAATATATAGTGTTTGATATAAAATGTGCTATTTCAAATGATTCAATGAATAACGATTGACCTCCATGACGCTCGGGCCACGGTACTCTAGAGTCTAGCTTCACTGAAAATCGTCATGTCACGGTCAAAGTAACTATGTTATTCTTTTTGGGTACTCATTGTACCCTCTACGCAGGGAGCTTCCTGTTATTGTGCCCTAATAGCCGCGAAATTTAACATAGTTGGAGTCAGTATAAATGAACTTGCGCAACACAAATTCCATTTACTACAGATTTTAAGTTCAAAGAAGTCACTTTAAATGTTTTAATCATAAAGGAGTAATGAAATGGTTCGTTGGTGCAAGAAACGTTTAATATTATTTATTTGTGTTATCTTGGTGACATCAAGGGTGAGCGCATCGGTACTCAAAGATGCCTTAGAAGAACATTCGAAAGACCTATCACATAATGAAGGTGCTGAAATAGTAAAATTAGAAAAACAAAAGGGAGAAAAAGATCATCACATTGAAAGTAACGTAAATGAAAATCACTCCAATCAACATTCGAAAACCACCGATGATCTAAAATATTTGAAGAAAGATCATGATACGAAATCAGAATCAGAAAGTGATGAATATGGTGGATCAAACGTCAAACAAGATCAAGCCGAAGATAGTCACACGAATGGGTATAAGCGAGGTCATAAAAAGGGGCACCATAAGCAAGGTTTTCAAAATTCCTACCATAAAGATGAATCTTCTAACAAAAGCACTTATTTTGACGATTTCAATGATGAAGGTGATCAATCCGCCTATAATAAAAAACTAAACAGTTACGATAACCGTGACGGTAGGAATTATAAAGGCTCCCACAACAACGGTCACGAATATCTCCGTGATCATTACAGAGGTGGAGGTCACAGCCGACACGCTGATATAGGCGAGAAAAGAATAGGTCATCAGGATTATGGAAAAAATCACTATTTACAAGACTTGGAAAACTACAACAAACATCACAAGGCTCGTAATTATTATGACAGAGGTAACGTTCACGATCATCGCGAGTACAAAGAGCCACACGTGTATCATGCTCCACCACCACACCACGATCCTGGTTGGGATTGGAATCAATGGCAAGACAAAAGAGACTGGGCAGAGCCCGGTTGGGATGAGCGTCGCGATTGGGACAGGAATTCTGATTGGGGGCGAGATTATGGCGGTCCCGGTTACTATGACGATCACGGTATACGACATGATGGTGGTTACGGCCATGGTCCTAACCATGGCTACGGTTATCGTTATGGAGAGTCCCGTTCTTCTCCAGTTGCTGAGATTCCCGCAGATGTCCCTGCTAATGCACCCGTAGTTGCTCATAGAAAGCAAACGATAACAATTTACGAAGATCCAAGGTATAGTGGAAAAGAAAGTGGACAGGTAAGAACGGAAGAGGGAGATTATATTCAACTTGATATAAAGCCAAGTACACGACGATACGCAAGTTACGATGACACGTACTACAACTTGCCTGTAAGAGACGGAGCACAAGCTAGTACAATAAATAGATTAGTTTATAACTATAAAAGAACATAGATATTAATTACATCTAACTAACTAAGAATAATATTTATTTATAATTAAAATTAAGCAATTATAGCATGCGACCTCACCTCATGTGATTATATGATATTGAATAAAATAATAATTTGATATTAATTATAATATTGTATGTAGTTATACTTAGTGTTTTCGTTAACTTACCTACCTTAAAATTGGATACTTACTCTCTGTAGAGTCTACAGTCTCTCTGTAGAGTCTTTGAATAAAACTCATATTTTTTTGTATTTTTGTTATCTCCTAATTATTTAATAGGACTATAATTTTGTAATTACATACTAATTACGTATTATTAAACATTTAAAAACATCAGTCAAAAATTAATAAAGTGGATAAATAAAATAGGGGATGATTTAATTAAACACGCAATATAATTTTATAAATCATAATAATATATAATCACTTAATATAGCTAAGTATCCAATATTGGTTATTAATTTGCAACAGAAGCGAATCCATAATTCACTCGCAATCCGATACGTTGGTACCTATACATGTTGTACATTGCAAACTAATATGCTGATATCCAAAATTCAGAGAAGCATATGCAGATCAAATACAGGTACTTTGATGTGAAGGATCCTGGGGCAGTTACATGTCGGACGGATACCCAATCGGCTGACATATTTCAATATAGCATCTGACACAGTTGAGTGGCTCGGCCATTGGAGCGTGACTGACGTACAAAATCGGGGTCGATATGAAGCTTCCAATATGGACCAAGCCTAATATACTGTATTAGGTCGAGTTCATATCGAAATTCTTATGACCAATTACAGCTTTTGGGGCTGTATACTGCATGTAGAAGATTTGTTTGTTGAAAGGTCTTTTTGTCTTCTAACAAACTTCTTTATTATTTTTGTCGAATTTCTACTTCGAAGGGAATTTCAATTATGCCAAATGTAACTAGAACTAATTTTGAGTACATATAAGGAAATTGACATGTTTCTCATTTGTGGCAACATTTTTTGCTATGAAACGTAAACCCATCAATTGTCAGCGGAGTGAAAAATAAATATTAAAATCGTTGATGGCTTGTTATGCAGTCACTTCTCACTTTGTCTTTGACAATAACACCATTCAAGTTTACAGATTAATTCCCTTTATTACTCTTTCGGCTTTAATTAAGGGAAGTCGTTATTGAGGCACTACCCACTCGTAGATATTTTTCAGTGCTTTTATTTGTAATTTAAATTTTCCAACCCTTCCCTGTGGTTCTGCTTTAGGGGAATAAACTAATTTAAACGTTAAGCTCCCGTTAAAGTCCTTATAAAATATATGTCCAATTCCGGTGGATGTGCAAGTTATTATATTTTATTATATTCATGTCATTGGGTTTTTTAATGTTTTTTTTTTTTGCTACGGCCGATGTTATCTTTATATTTTTAAATTGATAACATCATGTAACGTTTTCTATCTGCTTGGTAAGGAAAGATGAAAATTAGGTTTCACCTCTATCCCGCTCATAGATTTATACAGCGAATATTTTTTATGACCTGGCATTAAACCCATCAATATGAGGAATGTAGTTTCAACCGTAGATATTAAAGCTAGGTAGGTACATTGTTAGAGATACAGTTTTACCCAACTAACTGAGTACATATATATGTATTAAAATTCCAACTAAAGCAAAAATAAGCCAATCTGCAATTTTAATATATTCAACCTCTGTTGTATGTTACTTTGTAATAAATTAATAGTAGTACTACTTGAAAATTTCACCAATCCTTTGTAATTTCCATTCAGTTTTGGGAAGCGAGGACAAAATTTTAATTTACAATTTTTCGTGTACCCCAAAGTGAATATGCAATTTTATCTGCAACTAGGAAAGCATAAATAGAAATTTAAGGTCCTCAAATAAATTACAAGACTTTATTTTGTCGTTTTACGACGGTATAATTCATGTAGCAATATTTATTGTATCTACAAAAACTAATAATAACCTTAATAAACAGGGAAACAAGTTGTAAAATACATAATTACCTCGAAGCACACTAATCGAATCACCCATTCTCTTTTTATTAGACTTGATAACGACTTGTCTTACACTAAAGCAATTTCAAAACGACACCCGAATAACACGCCAATAATCGTTAGTACCGATTGGAAAACAAAACTGTGATTATGGGATATTATCTCGGTGCTTTTGTCCTTGTTTCGTTTAAGTTTATTCCTATTTTCATCTCTTTCGTCTGAAAAGGGGAAGTACGATAGAGTGACATTACTTTAACGAACTTTCGATGGGTCTCGTCGGTTGGGAATGCTTGTAATAAGATGATTAGTCAATATATATTTAATACGTATCTATAATACACTATTATAATAACTTTTTTCTTTTTGGTTACTTTATGATAAAAATTGAATCACAAAGCCTCTCGAAAATGAAAAGAAAGAGAAAATAGGTAACATTTTTCTTCAATAGAAAGAAATGAAAGGAAAAGGAAGTCACAAACCTTTTAGTTTTTATGGATATTTGACATTTTCTAAGGCCAAAGAGAATGTACATACATATCTGTACATATTATCGTGTTACTTATTTTAACTACAGTTACCTACGACTTGTAGTAAAATAAGATCTTTTCTTCAAAACAGCAATTAGCTACAACAATGCCTATTGAACTTAAGAAAGTACCTGCTTACACCATACAAACAAAAGAAGAATTAGAATTAAATGCCAATTCCAAGGAAAGTAATTTTATTAATAATTGCGTCAACTCCCTCTCAGCCGCAGTATCGTGGAATCCCGGCAGAACAATGAAGTCGCAACTCGCTTATCTCCGACTTTGTTTATTGTCTGAACTTGCCTCAACGGCCGTTTTGTTACAGATTTCCCGACAACTCAGTTTAGATGAACAAGTTGGTCTTCTTTTATGGAAATACTTATACCGTACGATACGATATCGTTTATTTCGATAAACGATGTCGTATCTATGACGATTTATGGGTTAAGTTTTCCATTCAATAAATACTTGCGTAGTATGCAGTTGGTTGTTGAATATTTTTCCAAATTAAAACCAATATCGTAATATTACATGCTGTTTTTGCCATATGTAATAAATAAAGAAGCATCAAGTTGACTACAATTATTTTTATTTTCATTTTATGTCAGTATAAAATAATGTAGGTACGGATACATCGCGAGTGCGTCGTAGCATTTAAAGCGTTCCTGAAAGGGGTATGCGTTCATTCGTGACGAATCTTCTGCCTGTAGCTAACTAATTGCTATGAAATAAACCGGTCCCATGAGATTCATCACCCCGCATTTGTTTGAATCGAAGTCGCTCGTGTAAAGCGCTTTCAAAATTAAATTGATGCAATTCCAACCTTTCGTAGAAATGAGCCGTTGAAAAATTCATTCATTTTTATATTGTGAAGGGTTAAAATTCCTTCGCTATTATAAAGAAAATGCCACATTTACAGGCTCTTTAACATTTATAAGAGTTCTTTTTGTCCGCCTTCTCTTTTATTAATAAGAATCCTTTTGTCAAACATTATTTAAATAAGAGGGTAAGAAAATAAATTGGTTCTTTGGATTCGGCACCTTTTTAAAAAATATTAATTAGAAATTGTGATCATAGACAA
>CAJQZN010036326.1:0-10987 GCA_907164685.1 Colias eurytheme | reverse complement strand
ATATATTCACAGAATAGATTTGATTGGTATTTTAATAGATACATGGAAGATGGTCTATTAGGGTATGATATTGATTTAAAATGTATGATCATTTGTATGACTTCCATTGCCATGCTTGTGTAAATACCTTAATCCTATTCTCGCTAGTACTTTTAGGAATGACAACGACCTTCTCCTGCACTAAAAAGCGCAAGAGCACTTGTGCCGTCGTCTTGCCATACTTTTCCGCGATATTTTTTACGTCTGGGTGCCCCAGCAGATCTGGGAATTTATCCGGGCTGAAAAAAAATAACTTTTATTACTTTTCGAATATCTCGTAAAACTGCATGATGAATTACTGCTCGAAAAGCAATGTTGCCTAATACACTTCTATTTTCTCTTAAAAACAGCAAGCATCAACAATATCTTGGTGTTCTTAGTTACAAATATGATAAACAATGCATACCTATAATTATACTTATTCACAAAATGGTCCTTAGCGCCCGGGCTACCGAGCGGCGCGTACGCAGTGACCACTATATCGTTCTCCTCACAAAACTTCCGCAACGCCACCTGCTGGAAGTACGCATGTAACTCCACTTGCAGTACTTGCGGCTTGAAAGATGACGCTTTCATTAACTTGGCTATTTGTTGCTCGTTGAAGTTTGACAAGCCTAGATTTCGGATACGACCCTCTTTCTGGCACTCTTCCATCACCTAAAACGAAATAAAGTTGGTGGCAGAGATTATGTTCAAGGAAAAAATATAGTATTTTGACTTTTAATTAAATAACAGCTGAGATTGTAATTTTCATCAATTATTTTGGCGTAAAATAATAAAATTATACTTGCAAGTGAAGACACTGGAACATGGTAAGTAACGTATTTTTAAATTCTTCGAAGGATTTCGAAGCCCTCGATAAATATTTACTTAGTACGCTTATCACATATGCGCAGGTAGAAACAACTAAACTAATAAATTATTTTCGCACCTTCCAAGTACTGACGTGATCAGTTTCCATATCCAGCTCATATTCTCCATTTTGTTTCACAACTGGTGTCAACGTCTCCGGGTCGCAATAGAAAGCAAACGGCACATGTATCAGATACAAGTCCACGTACTCCAGCTGCAATCGACTGAGTTGAAGATCGACGAACTTCTTCACGTCGGAAGCTCTGTTACCGACATGTGGCAACTAAAAAGAACTGAATTATACTTAGAAGTGGAATGAAGTAACTTCCAATAAATATAAACAATTGGAAACCATAATATGTTAATAATTGCAGACATAAATATTAAATGCACGCCAAATTTTATTGTATTCCATTTTCCAGTTTCCACTGTTCGTGTCAAGTGCATAAAACACGTAAAAATAATAAGAAAATTCAGCTTTTTTACCTTCGTTGTGATAAACAAATCTTTTCTTGAACCGTTTCCATCTTCGATCCACCTTTTTATTGCTTTTCCGATAGCTTCTTCATTGTTATAATTAAATGCTGTATCGATGTGCCGGTAGCCTAATTCCAAAGCTTTATACACAATGGATTCTATAACATCTGATGAAGCCTAAAATTTATAACCCAGTATTACCAAAATCACTTAACTTGTTATTTGACTACAAAAACTCATCATCTCTCACTAACCTGCCATGTACCTAATCCTAGAGTTGGCATCAAATCTTCAGTTTGTGATAATTTTGCAAATTTCATTCTTCCAAAAAACTTTTTATATTCACGGGTCGTATTTGATTGTACAAGGAAGGACTTTGATTTTCCGAATCCCTTTACTGCCACACAGTATAAGCCCCTGTTTAAGAATAATCTGATGGACATTAGTATTGGCTCTCTGCCAAAAATTCTTTTTCTGTTCTTGCGATCACTCGTGATAAAAAAATCCCTTCTTATTATAATAATGGCAAAAGAACAATAAGTTCACGGCACATGATAATATGTTTAAGGTATTATTTGTGACCTTCGTATTTTCTTGGCCTAAGTATTGATTTTGATTGAAAATAAAATCATCCGATTCAAATTTCCCGGTCGTGTGCAGACACGCAGAGGTTCGTTCTAAATCGTTTGTGTATGAAAGGGTTCAATATTTTTAAATATTTTATTTATTGACTTGAAAATGTAATTGTTTTATTCAAGTAAATTATGTTTTAAAATATTATTCTATCAAATGTACATTTAGTAGATATTTTATTAGATCATGTTGTTCAATGTAAAATAGTAATACCATCTGGTGTTTAAAGATCTACTGGTAGCAAGTAGATATTATATCGTAGCTGGATATCTGTAAAAGTAGACAAAGTTCTATGCGTTTTAAGGTGGTTCTATGCAACCGATACCTATGTAATAAATTAACTGTTCAAGATGTGGTTCAAGCTGTGGGTTCAAGACTCAAGTTCAACAAACCTACCCCGTTTTCCAATTACAGCACTAGAGCGCATTATGCGGCATAATGCTTAACGTTGAATGTTCCAACTACAGCAACGCTTCGCACAATCGAGCACTAGAAAAAGTAATGCGCGTGAATTGATGCGTGCAATCGATTTATCGTTAGTAATTATTAATTATTGGAAAAAAATTTAAAGCTTTCGTTTCATTGTAGTTTTTTCGAAATAATCAAAGTTAATTCAAATTGTGTTAAAAAAATAAATATAAGTATGGATGAAGGTACAAACATTGAAAAAAATGTTAATGAAATAATCAAAAATCCAAATTACTTAAAATAACCGTAAATATTTTTCAACCAATTATTATGTATACCACTTTATTTACACATTAATGAGGTTATTGCTAACTCTATGAATATTTTTTTTTCAACACTGAACATAACGCAACCTGCTGGTGCGTTTCATGTTCCAATTAAGCATCAGCATAATTCGGCATTGTGCGGCACTGAGTCGCATTAAGGCTTTGTCGGATAGGACGCGTATTTTAGCGCTGCGTAGTAGCGCTACAGCGTCCTGTTTTAACGTCGCGCGAGGCTTCGTCAAACAGAACGCTTTAGCGCGCGTTAGGACACAGCAATTGATATTATTAAAGCTGCATGTTGTTTACATAATTATTACTTACGAACAAAACAAGGTACAGCGATATTAACTCCGGAGTCGGAAGAATTTTTTACTTACCAGTTTCATTAATTTCTTCTCCGATTTGTGCCCACAATTTTGGCTTCATTGATATATGAATATATCTTTATAGTTTATATGAACTATCCTTCGTATTATATAAGCATGGATATTTTCTAACCAATTCTATCAAATTTTCGGTCATTATGCAGTATTTTATTATTATTTTACGCCTATTAACTCCGACGCTAAGGCGATCCTCACACTGCCCCGCATCACGCTACATGTTGCATGTCGAAGCACCTACGCGCGTTCCTGCGGGAGTGCAGATCTGCATCATCGTGCGGGTTTTTTGCGCACTCACGCGCGTAGGTGCGTTTGTAGATTCACGCACGGCGGCTCTCATTTATTCGCCGTTCTCTGTGGTGGTCGTACAATACTGAGCATCACGACGCGCGGCACTGCGGGATTCGGTGTGCCATACCTTGCGTCTCGCCCCGCACCTACGCGCGGGGATGCATGTTTCTCCGCGTGTACGCGCGTGATCCGCATGTACGCGCGTGGTTGCATTTTCAGTGTGTTGGACTGTGCTTGTTTTCTATACAAACGGAGATACTTACAAGTAACGTTAAACACGCAGTCACGCAACATGCAGCGTGGTGCGTGGCAGTGTGATAATCGCCTAAAATAAAATTTGTAAAAAAATACAACACCCGACGTTAAAGCGTCCTAACGCCGCGACAGAGCGTTGCGTACTGCTAGCGACGGCGCTCTGTTTGACGGTATTCTACGATGGTAGTAGAACACATCTTAGCGTCATATCGCGGCGTCAACTTAACGCTCTGACGCGCGCTAAGTACGCGTCCTGTCTGACAAAGCCTTTATGCTTTGTAATTGGAAAACGGGGCTAATATCAACGTCGAGTGTCAACTGTCATGTGTCAACCAAATAACAATATAAATCAATAACGCTATTTTATGTTTAGATTTTGTCTCCCGCCTTTTGAAATAAAAATTGAAAATTGTAAATAACAAAATAAAAACTTTTGTTCCAAATTTGTGTAAAAATAAAGTTGAATTCTGTAATATTCGATAGAAAGGCCGAAAATGGGCGTAAGTAGTTCTTTAAGTTATTGTAAAATTCTTTGTTTATCCTATTGGTTTTATAGGTTTTATTTGCGCTAGTTGAAGCTTATGAAATAACCACATTTATATTTCAGAAAAAAACAGTCACAAATGTAAATAAAAACAAGGAAAAGCGGCAGGCACGTAAGTTGGAACAACGTCGTATAGCTGATGGCATGGCCCATGTTACAAAGGCTAACAAGTTAGAAGATCTAGCTTCCTTGTGCAAAGAACTCTTAGTATATAAGAGTAATGACTTTGATGTGGATATGTACATACAAAGAGTAACAGAGCTGGATAAAAATGTATTGAATTGGGCTATAGATCTCACCGAACGGAATATGAAAAGTTTGTAAGTTATAAATTTTCAGAGTAAATTGTAACAATCTTATTTAAGCTTAATTGGAATCATAGCAATGTATTTGCTCTCATTGATTAAAAATATAATTATAGAGAAAAACTTTTTGTTTACATCTTTCTTTGAATTTTTCTAAGTGGCTTTCAACAGATACTTAGTTTATTTAAGTAAGTGTTGGTATAATATCTTAGATAATATAAGGCTTATGACATTTAAAAATTATTCAAAATCATAATAGTTATAAGTACAAGTTGTTATATTTTTACCCACCCGATTTTTAATAAATTGAAAATCAATAGAAATTCATCGAAACTGAGATGTTTCAACTGTTGTACACATCTCTCCTCCTAACTATCTTCAAATACAACAATCATATAATAATAAAAAAATCTCTCTATTACTAATTTTTTAGAGAAAGTGTGACAAATACATTTTTGCAAATCTAATAAGGCTAACAAATATTTCCAGATATGAGACATGCGCATGGGGTTGGAATCGTGACCGAAAAGTTGAAGAAATGACTGACGACGCAGCCTGGTACTTGATCGCCAAAGACAACAAAGATAACCTCCTTGCGTTCTCACATTTTAGATTTGACATGGATTTCGGAGATCCTGTTTTATATTGGTGAGCAGGGTTTTATTTTTTTACACCCCCTTGAATGAATCAAATAATTTATGGATAATTAAACCTCCCTCATAAGTTGTTTTGTACATAATTAGGAAAACATCTAAAATATTGATCTAACTATACTACAACTAAATAAAAAAAGTAAAATGAATTATTAGTTAACATGAACCGGTTTGCAAAATTATGGCTTGTAATATGGAGTTCATAATTCATAAAAAAAATTAATGCTATCAATTAATATATTTATTTACATAATGATCAGTAAAGCTGTGTATGAATTAATTGAAATTCATTTTAAATTGAACACAACACAACAAAATTATATTGAAAGTTTGTTGTATTTCTTTCGTAGTATGTAATACATAGGTATTTTAGTATTAAATAGATACATACATCAAATATTATTTAAATAAATTGATAAACATTTCATTTCAGATGATACTTTTCATAATAATTTTCTATAAGTCTCACATAACACATCCCAAGTCAATACAATAATGATAGAAATTTGAAAAAGTTACTTTTCAGTATTTTTAAATTATAAATGCGGAACTAACAAAAACTGGTTGTAGTAACTCAGGCCCTGGAACCACAGACACAATAGAAAATCTATTGTGTCTGGGACCGATCGGGCCGCTTGGGGCTCAATGGGTTAAAACTAAATTAATAACATATAATTAACACGAAAATATAAACATTAAGTTCAGTTTCAAATTAGACCATAATTATATTATGTTCTGTCCATTGATGAGCTGATAAGGTTGTCTGAGACTTGTTACAATTATATATTATTCAAAATGGGTTGCACGTGGCATGCGCCATTTACGACGTTCACGAGCAACAATCGACTTGAACGCTCATAATTAATACATATCTCTTTACTGTACTGTCATCATATCTATGAGAATGTAAGATAAAACTACTTTCCACATATTATTACATAACTGTAATTAGGAGTAAACAATGATCATTAAAACAAGAAATTATCTGATATATTGTATACTAAGTACCAATGAACACATTGTATTTAAAATTAAATATACAAATAATTTAATATGCACATAATATTTTCTAAAAATAAAACTATTCACACTACCGCGTTAGCCTATGCACGACTAATTTGTCTTTATTTTATACACCCATATAAAGGTGTGTAAAATCGTAATAGTTTTCCTAAACAGAGTCTTTTGCGCCATCGCTTGTTTGGGCCACCACCGAATGCACCGCGTGCATAGATAACGAAATAATTTATATAAAATGTATGTCGTCATCGCTGTTAACGTAATACATATTAAAAGTACATCTAAAAGTAGATATTCTGTCAAAGACAAGCCTAAGGCCGGCGAACGGAGGTGCGACGCCCCCTTGTGCCTCAAAACATATTCTATCCAATAGATGCTCGTCTCCAAAGGCGGCATCGGTCGATCCAAAAACCTCTCACGGAGCTTTAGCGCGTTATCTTTAAATCTGAAAAAATACAATCACCTAATTATAACATTCTTGAAAGTCACGTTTTATCATTTGTCATTCAAATTAAGATTATTGACCGCCGAACGATATTATCTTTATTATTGTGTCATTAAAATTATATTTCGGAGACGAAACATAAATAACATATTTTTTAATACTTCGTAATATGTACACATGTTACACTCGATCTCACCTGTGATCATTGAGCAATTTTTGTAATGATTCTTTTAATGTGTCCTTAGTAATTTCTTGTAGGGTTAAAGTGAGTGAAAGGCCCCGATCATTCATAGCTCGTGCGTTTAGTGCTTGGTCCGCATATAGGGGTACAATAAGCATCGGAACCCCGCAAGCCACTGCCTCTTGAGTGCCCAGTAACCCACCATGTGCAATGAAAACCTTTACATTCGGGTGACCTGCAATAAACCATACGCATCTATTTAACATTAACGATAAATTGTAGTATTGTACAACATTTAAATACATTCAGGTTTGGTATATTATCATTGCGTATTGAAGGCTGTTCGATGAGTGCTTAAGATACTTTTTTCTGGTAAATATTATAGTTCTATTTGAACTACTATACATATTTCTTATGCAACAAACAGCCACCGAGTGACTTATATACGTACACAATGTTTTGTACTGAGGTATCCAATCCATCGTAAAGACGTTTTCAGGGACAGTTAAATTACTGGATAGCAGTTCTCGATTCATTTTCACTAGGAATATTTGAGGCAATTCCGACATCACGTGGAATATTTGTGCAAGTTTATCAGTCGGTATTGTTTCTATCCGCGACATCGATCCGAAACTCCAATATACAACACCTTCGTTACTGTTATCTAGAATATTTTGCAAATTCTGCAACAGACAAAATATAATTAGTTATTTTAAATTTCACGGGCAGATAAACCCGGTTTTGTTTAATATATTAAATTACCCAATTCAAACAATGACGATTGTATATGCAATCGTACGCTATCGTTGTCCAAAAGGTCTTAGGTGCTACTTCGATAATTTGATACGATAGATCTTTGACGCTAGACAGCATAATTTGGGTTAATTATTGTTATTTACCACAATGAAGTCATATTATTAAAGGACAGAAAAATTATGAACATTGTTTCCATCATCACTTTAAAGAACATCACAACTTTAAAGTAATATAAAGCATTACGAAATGTACAAAACGAAGATTGTAGGAGTTATCAATAGAAAAAGTCACCTTTGGCATGGCCTGCGCGTCGTTGAGATGCAGTCCACCGACTTCTACCAGAGCGGGGACTAAAGGTCGCACTTCATTTATACTAAAGTGACTGTTTGACAGAATCAAGCTGTAATTTTGTGCTAATGTTTCTAACTTATCGCCGGGTCCGAACATTCTGTCTGCTATCACCTAAACAATAAAATAATATGTATTGATTATTCGCAATTGAATACTCCTAGTAACATTTTTTATTCAAACTTTACGATTAATTTTTACCTGGGAAGCTGCCTGCGATTTATATCGGTACATTATTTTAGCCCAGTTGATAGCGATAGTGTTAAAGAAACGTTCCAATAAGTTCATTCTTTGACCGTAGCCTGTGACATAAGCTGGTATGTACGATGGTCCTTCTGGATTAGCAATTTGGTCGTTGACCCACGGCAATGGTACACTTGACAATAATCCTACGACGGGCGCGTTAAACCTCTTCCCAAACGGTAGGAAGCATTCACTCCCGAATACTTCGACTATAATCAAGTCAAACTTCTCCGTAGAGTTGAGCAACGATATCACTCCGGGCATCTGGGATACAACTTCACACGCATGAAGGCACTCTTTTATTATCTGCTCCAAATTATTAATGAAATTAGGTTTGATTGTAGTTTGCAGCTTCGTCAAGTTATTCGTAATTTCAGGTATCGTCCCTTCTAAGCTTATCTGCTCCAAATTTGGCGGTGGATATTTCTGTGAACAAATATGAAACAAAATAAATTATATTGTTGTTTATTAGATCAGAAACATTAATCATTGCAAGATTTACCAACGCGAAGAGACGAACGCGTGCCGCGCGATAACACTTGAGACATAAGAGGTCATGTAGAAATAAAATATACAGCTTTCTTCGATTAAACAATGAATTTGGATCAATCTTCATCTTCGATATTCTACACATACATTTAATATTTTTAACCAAACTTTAAAATTATGAAGGATTATCAACTATGACAATATTGTTATAAATAACAACTTATAGTCCAACTGCATTAATACAATATAAAACATGACAATTCAAGCAAATCGAAAACCAGGATGCATTTAAAAAATACACTTCCAATTGTAAGTTATCTGCTAGTTAAAAAGGAATTCCATCTTTTATCACTAAAGAAGTTACTCAAAGAAATCGTTTGTGTTTTCTTATCACGTACCTAGTTAGTTAGTGTGTTTTTAATTTTCTATGCTTTTATAATTATGTTACTCTGTAAAAATACCATAAAACTATTTGGGGCGATAAGTACTGTTTCTAGAAAATATGATTTCAAATATTAAGAGTAGAGTACCAAACATAAAGTTATAAGTAGTAATATAATACGTATAAAAAGCTAGTTATTAATTATGGTTTGCTTTCTGAATTTTCAAACTACTGATTTTGCAGTATATATTAGTACACCATTATCTATTGCGTGCTATCTAATAACGAACAGTTGCATTATTAATTCGAAAAGCTCGTGTAAATTTAAAAAGCTTCAGTCATCTTTTATCTGGACTTTTTATATTGATTTTTTTGTTACTTTAAAAAAAATCAAATAAACAAAAATAAAATACATACGTTGGGAAAGTGTGAGATGACGGTCAAATGATGTTCTCTCTTGACGAGGGCATCAATAATGCGACCGTACATCGCGTAGTGGCTCTTGGTGTTGGTGGGCAGCACGGCGAGGATCCTCGCCGCGTGCACTGCGGCGGCGCACAACAGCACCGTACATAGGACCCGCTGCATCCCGCTGTGGCTCGACACTGATTGCATCCCGTCGCAGCTCAGCGTTCACACCAACCACCGGCCCTCGGTGACGTCAGCCCGATCTCGTACTACACTGTACTTCGGTGCACTGATTTGCACCGGTTTTCTTTCGTGGAAATGTTGTTGTTTGCATTTTCGTATTGCTCATTCATTTCTGTGTAGTCGTAAAATAAATGATCGATTAGTGTAGCAACGAAGCTTTTTCCACAATAATATTATGTTGGATTGAACTTTTATCGCTTTATTACTTGGGAGAACACTAAGGACATCTGGCAAACATTCATAACACTAAGACGTATTACTTTTGTATACAGGGTGTCCCACTGTTGGTATACTAAGCTCAAAGGAGGTTATAGTTTTGCCTACGCTGAGTGCGTAAAAAATACTTATAAAATTCCAGATGCATTTTTTTTTTCAAATAGATGAATTCTTAAAACTCTATGTGTACACCCATAACAAGCAACCCGCCCAATTTTGCTACCAGCACGTGAGCTATCGTTTAAGATTATGTTTTCATAGACAAAATGTTCACATTAGAGAAGCGGTATATGCCGGCTGTGCGAAGCTAGAGAAGAAAACATGAATTTTCAGGAAAAAAAAAGCAAAAATTTTTTGACGTAATTTTGTTGTTTAAGTATTTTTTACATGATCAGTATATGCAAAACTACAAGTCCCTTCGCGCTTAGTATACCAATAGTGGGACACCCTGTATATAGGTAGATAAGAAAGAGATCGTGTAATTTCAATAACAATTATTAAACTCAGACTTTATCACCCACACTCGTAAAAGCCAAACTGTCATGTGGAACTGTGCAACAGCAATATTAGCTTAATTCGTAGAAGACGGACTCTAGCAAAATGGTTAACGGAGGCCAATAACTAGGCAGGCTATCGTAGCGTAACAGACAAAGTAATTCACAAGTAGATAGTAAATAATAAATTAACTTTCCAGTGTACAAGAAGGGTGAGTATAAGTGAGATATGGTTTGCAGTTACGAGGTACAAGTGGAGTCGGACGGTCGGCGGCGCGGGCTGGGCCAGCGAGTGCTGCGCGTGCTCGAGCGGGTCGCGCTTGCGACGCGGATGCGCTGCGTGCGCCTCACCGCGCTCACGCACAACCCCGCCGCCGCTGCCTTCTTCAGAGCTTGCGGGTGAGTTGTGTAGGCACGTGGCGGCTCGGAACATCGTACGATCCGATGCGCAGAAAACAGTAGGTATTAGCGGGACGCTAAGGGACCCGCACAGCGCACTCGCAACTGCACCTAACTTCCGAACCGCCTAAGTTACCTAAGTTTGAATCGAACTATATGCTGTAGTAAAATTGCAGTTTATAAGCCGTATCTTTAAA
>CAJQZN010036323.1:10997-26048 GCA_907164685.1 Colias eurytheme | reverse complement strand
TTTCTTCTTGTGTGTGTACCTTTATCTAGAAATAAATGTCTTTTCTTCTTTCTTCTTCTTCTTCAATACAGCATTAATCCTTAACCAATTAAATACCTTGAATACATTGTTCATTTAATATAGATCTACAGTAGAACCTCGATAAGTTAAAGTTCAAGGGAAACACAAAATATTTTAAGTTATAGAGGTTTTAAGTTATCAAGGGTCTATCCATTTTTCACTGCTTCTATAGCTTTTAATTTATCAGCGTAGGTGAGGGTTGTTAGTTTTCTTTTTGGACTCATTTTAAGCCAGTTTTATCACACAGTAAGTAAAGTGATGTTTCCAGGACAACGATCAGAAACTTATGATACAAGTAAGTCGTTGTCATAAAGCTAACCGCGCCGCAAAGCTTTGAAGAATTTCGATAAAGCAAACAATAGGTAATGTATTGTTTACGTTAACAATACCATTAAACATGTGCAAGCAATAAATACCGAAACATTTTGTTTTGACACTCTTTCAAAATGACTCATTGACAAACAATTTTATGTTATAGAGGTTGTGGAAACATTTCTTTAAGTTACTGAGGGCCAATACAGAGATTATTTGTTTAAGTTATAGAGGTTGCGTATTTTAAGTTAAAGAGGTTTTGGGCTCTGATGGGAAGGGAACGTATTATTTTTTGAAGTTACAGAGGTTTTTATGTTACCGAGGTTTAAGTTATCGAGGTTCAACTGTATATATATTTTCGAAGATATTACAGATTTAAAAATTGCGGGACGTAGCGTACCGGTACCGGCCGCCCGGCTATCTATTTAGTATATTTTGATACACGTGCGAAGCCGGAGCGGGCCGCTATGTTTTTATATACAACGTTCACAGTTTTTCTGTAGTGTACCTATATTAAGTATCAGAATTGCACCCGTGCGAAGCCGGGGCGGGTCGCTAGTAATATTACAATTATTACTTTTTTGAAGTGAAACTTCTTTATCGGGGTTGGAAAAAAATTTAGTGGAACATTTTTTCGTTACGCGTGACATTTTTCCGTTACGCGCCATCTTTTTCTTGTCCCTACCTCGCGTGATTCGACGTATTTCTGTAAAGTTGCATATAGTAAATTATTTTTTGTAAAGGTTATAAAGAAGTTTCACTTCTTACGGTTACGTGTGTGTACACGCACACATTTTTTACTTAATACTTGTAATGATTTGACACTTGTACGATCCAGGTACTAATATACTTGAGGCTATTTGAAATTTTAATTTCAGTATACAGTATCTATAGTTAAATGAAATCTATGTTCACAAGATTCTAACACACATACATACTTATGTATTAACACTGGCACTAATCCGTAAGCAACAAATATTGTAGCTGAAGAACATCACTACATAGTATAAAACAAAGTCGCTTTCTCTGTCCCTATGTCCCTTTGTATGCTTAAATCTTTAAAACTACGAAACGGATTTTGTTGCGGTTTTTTTAATACATAGAGTGATTCAATAGGAAGGTTTTAGTGTATAATTTGTTAGGTTTGAGACAAACCGGCGAAGCTAGTAATATTATATGGGACGCGTTATAAAACATCTCATATGCATTTTACCTTAAAACGAATGGCAAAGTATTTATCATAGGTACCTAATTTTACCAGAACATTCAGGATTTAATTTATTCAGGATTTTGTAAAATATTTTATTGCATCTTTAGTATCAGTAGATACTGCTTTCCGAATCGGTAGCAAATGTTAAAAATATGTAATGACGATTCAAAAGTGCTTCTAGAAGAAGTCTAATTGAAAAAATAAATGTTTGAGTTTGAGTAACATAAATGCAATTAAATCTATGGGCCACTGAAATCAGCGCTGTGTGAGCATAGCTGCTGCAAGGATTGAGCTGAGGTTGCTTCCCTTTTTCAAGGATACGATCCTGCAATTTTATTTTTAATTTTTCATGCTTTTTTATTTTATTTTTTCGTCCATGTATTGTTTGTAACGCAGATAGCCGGAAAATGCCATAATATATGCTTGCAAATAAAAAATTGATAAATAAAACGAATATTTTCACATTTATTAATGTTATGAAGAAAGTTGGATGAATATTAATAACTCAGGCCCCGGAATCACAGACACAATAGAAAATCTATTGTGTCGTGGTCCGATCGGGCCGTTCGGGGCTCAATGGGTTAAATGCATTTTAAACGCTTCGTTTGTTTTCAACAAAACTCATCATCCGAACATGACCTAACATAGAAAGACCTTAATATTTATTATATGGAAAATTATACACTTGAATTAATAAGATGAAAGTTAGCAGAAATTAATCGTATTCTTTTTGCCATCATTTTGCTGTCGGAGCGGATTCTTTACTTCGGTTTAATATTTTATTAGGTCAATGGGTCGTCATTTGAAATTGCTGATAGAATGATTGTTGGCTAATATGCTTTATATAGAAGTCATTCTTGGTTGATGGGATCTTGAAATAGAAAAGGTATTGAATAGATAAATCGGTTGAACTACACCAGAAAGGACTGTAATACAAGGACTTATTTTAAAATAAAAAAAGGAGCGTGTCTGTCGAACACATGGGTCACAAGTGAAACTTCTTTGACAAGATTGAAAGATACCAAAATCCGCGCCTTAATCCTTGACGTGACGGTATTGACATGACGCGATCTTAAAATTATACTCTTAAGAAGTTTCACTTCAAAAATGCGTAGAATCGTTGTTGGATTCGACCTTATTTCTTTTACTGGTGTCAATCCATACTAATATTATAAATGCGAAAGTAACTCTGTCTGTCTGTCTGTTACTCAATCACGCCTTAACTACTGAACCAATTTGCATGAAATTTGGTATAGAGATATTTTGATACCCGAGAAAGGACATAGGATAGGTTTTATCCCGGAAATCCCACGGGAACGGGTTTGTCTTTGACTGCGCGGGCGAAGCTGCGGGTGGAAAGCTAGTACTTCATAATTCTTATTTAGATTACGTTTTTCCTCATTCTTGTTATTTCTCATTGAAATTGAATTTAAGAGTACTTTAAATTTTACTACCTTAATTTTTCCCCAACGTTATTCAACTTATGGAGTCAGTGGAATGAAATTTGAAGGACTTGTCTCTTTTATTATATTTTAATTATACTAGCAAATTTGTTACGCCGTCCTTTCAAAAGCAGAAATGGGGAAAAATTTATATTTGCTTTGATAATTTTGTATATAGTCTATTTATAGACATTCCTTGGACGTCAAAAATATTTTTTTCAGACAATTTTCGGTCAGTTCTGTTTTGTTTCAATTATTTAGAATAAAATTCCACTTAAAACAATTGTAACTGGGATAAATAGCATTTGTAAAATTTTCTTTACTTGCAAGACGTGCCTTCGATTTCTCAGTCTAGAAATTCTTTTAATTATTTTTTTATAGACAATGAATCGAACCCAAGAAAAAAAAATGTTGTGTGGTTTTATGAAACCAAGGTAAAAGTGAAACTGTTCGAACGGTTCCGAACACTGCTTTGTGTAGCGCATGTCGCGTGACGGCCACTAAAATAGGTACTTACCGTCAATTTACAAGCCCAATTAACTATTACAATAATTCCTTAAAGTACATTTCTCCAAGCCCAGTTGACAATATAATAAATTCCTTCCAGTATCCCACACGACAGACGACATGATCTTCCAATGGGACCCTGAAGTGCCCCTGGTGGTAGACGAGAACATAGAACTGCCCCAACTTGAGCTGGTGAACAATCGAACTGCTGATTGCACACAGGTTTATTCTACAGGTAAGAACATTTAAGGTTCTCTGAATATTCAATCTAATTATAGTTTTATTTTACCCCTGTGATCTGTTGTAACATCTTATTAAATTATCTTAGACTTCACCTAAATATATTGTTGTTAAATCTTCTTTAGGCTAATAACCTAAGGGAAGAAAATTATAGTTTTCATTAAAATTATATAAACTAGCTTTCTTATGTCGCTTTGAACACGTCTTTTTTCACTTCATATTATAGTATGCGCACAAAGGCATGTGAATTTACTTCTATTTCACTTTTTTAAAGTCTTCTTCAATGTTCAGCTACATCCAGATTCCTGGTATTTCATCTCTATAAAATAAAATGTCATAAAATTCGTGAATCGTGATTTCACTTATAATAATCTTCTTATATATAAAATTCTCGTGTCACAATGTTAGTCTGCAGAGGCGGCTCGCCCTAAGGAGCGCTGGTGCAGTGAACTCCCATAAATAATTATAATAAAATCATACTCCTTAATTTCATTATTAATATTAATTATTACTTTTTAAAATCAATCGTAATCGTAAAAAACTACTGTCAATACCAATGAATATATCCATATCATTCCATCATTCCATACACCTGTATAATACTGTATTATACAGTAACGCGCGAAGCGGAGCGCTCACGATTGCGCTCCAATGAAAAAATATTTAGTACATTTCCTAATACGAAATCCAATAGGAGTGAAAGAGAGGGGTTTTCCAGTGCCCTGCGCGTGAAACAGAAGATTTTCTATGGAAAAATAGCAAAATTCGGAGCGCCGCTCCCGCAAACGTTGCCGGTTCGTTTTTACCGCCGCGCCTGGGCGCCCGTACACAGGACAGCGATTGCGACGTTGCCACTCTCTTATCTCTATATTATAAACAAATACTCGACTCTCGAGTCAACTTCAATGCACGCGCGCGAATGCAAATTCGGGAATTTTCAAATTAAAATCATAAGATACGTGTTGAAATAGTCTGTAGTTATCAGTATTACTTATGAGTGTGAAAATGAACAATTATAATGTGGCGTTCATTAAAAAGTGTGTTAAAACGTTACAAATTCGGCTTGAATTGAAAGCTAAGGGACTGCCACGGCCTGAACTTGACCTTACGCAAAAATGTAGGTACGACAAAAACGAAAACATATACGCGTGTGTTTAAATCCGAACAATATTATGTGAAAACACCGTGGTTATGTGGTGTGGTTGTGATGAAAGCAACAACAGACATTTACGAATGTCTTGTCGCTTTAAGTTATAGATATTTTTGCACATCAAAAAGAAAGACGTATGTATTTCCTTTATATGTAATTTTTTTGATAAATGTACTGCTTTACACCATGTATTTTCAGTGTTTTATTTCAAGTGAACACCCATAAAATTTTGTCACGAGCCGCCTCTGTTAGTCTGTATACTCCTCCGAAACGGGTGGACCGATTCTCATGAAATTTTCTGTGCATATCGAGTAAGTCTGAGAATCGGCCATCATCTATTTTTCATATGTACCACGGGCGTAGCCGGGGCGGATCGCTAGTAATATATATAATCCATGTTATAAATAATTAGCAAGTCAATATCGAGACTAATCGCTGATAATACAGATAAATTATAGAATCATTCTAATAAGTAGGTAGTGGAAATTTTAACACGCAAATATGGAAGAAATTTTAATCTGTGATAAATAGATTTTACTCATTAAGCACGCCTTGATCCAAATACTTCAGTTTATACACCGATTAAGGGTAATCCCTAGATGCTATCAGAGATGTACATTGCTGACTATGTTAGAAGAATATAAAAAAGGTAGGGAAGAAAACCCGCAATGTAAGTGCCGCCTTTATCTGGTTAAATCTGCTATTTGACTGAATGACTAGCGCGTTCATTGAATTTACGACAGAATTCACTTTTTCCAAACGTCCAACGGTTGCGTGCCGACGGAGCGCCGCGAAGCGGGGCTCCTATTTCTGTGTAGTTAAAAAACACCAACCTAATAACCCACCCCCTTAGATGTCGTTACATTCAACCACATTCAATTAAATGTGACGACATTTAATTGAAAGACTAAAGGCACACGAAATTTAATTCAATGAAAGCGCTAGTCATTCAATCAAATAGCAAATTCAACCAGATGACTGTGACATAATACAAAGGCAGATATCTCTAGAGATCCAATATTTGCATGGATTATTGTAAGCTTGTGGTATTAGCGGTTTTAGGCGCTTAGTGACCATTTCTGTGACCTAAATTATGTTTTATTGGAGTTTGTTCTCTGTTTTCTAATCTTAATTTATAGGACTAGCCACTTGTCCCGGCTGGGCTTGTCATCGGATTAGGATTAACAAAAAATGAATGAATAATATCGCTAAATCTTATTGTGGATGCGTTTCAACTACAAACCTTGCTATCACGGGAACTTGCAATTTGTGAAATTTCCCTGTAAAATAATAATGTTATAAGTATTTGTGTCTAGAAAATTATTCATTTACCGACTGTACTTACTGCATAACTAAAGATGTTCTTTCTTTCAGGTAATTTCACGTGCCTTGAAGTGATATTCAAACTGAAGAGACGTCTTGGCTATCACCTCTTCAACACCTATATACCGACCTGCCTTATTGTTATTATGTCTGTAAGTAAAAAAAGTGTATTATTTTCATAAATAGTTATCAAGTTTTTTTTATGTATTTCAAATTATTACGAAGAAATTGATTTTATTTTCAATTTAATGACCAAAACAACGTTATGGGAACAATATAGTGGTTCAGGGTTTGAGTATCAGTCTGTATGTCTTGAGATACAACTCAAATAACTGTGTGCATGAAGCTTAAGCGCGTCACACACGGTGAAGATACTATAATATTTTATGTTAAGATTCTCTAATATAAAATATTACAGTATCTTAAGGTATCCGGTATCAGCGTTCTGACCATCATTTTTCTTTTTGTCATTGCGTACCATCTGCTTGATTTGAGCAGTTTTCATGAGCTAAGGATGAGTTCCTTGGAATGTACAAGGGCATCACTTCTATATTAAACATATTTTTCTTTACTTTAAATCTTCCAGGGGGTATCATGCCGCGCCCGCGCGTCACGCTCGTCGTGACGTCACTCCTCATGTTATGTTGGTTACAAGTCATGTCCACTCTGATCACTTTCCATAACTTTTTGCCTCCTTTAAAATAATCAATAGGTATACAAAAAAGAGCGTGAGTGCCGAGCAGACGTGTCAGAAGTGAAACTTCTTTGGTAAGATTCACAGATGCCAAAATCGTCGCCTTGCGTGACGTGACGTTTACCACGAAAATAATAAATAAAGAAACACAAATCTTCCCTTGCAGTGGGTATCATTCTGGATCAAACCAGACGCTGCGCCCGCGCGCGTCACGCTCGGCGTGACGTCACTGCTCACGCTATCCACGCAGCACGGCAAAGTACAGTCGCAACTACCACCTGTATCGTATTTGAAAGCGGTGGACGCTTTTATGTCTGTTTGTACCGTGTGAGTATGTGTAATGTACAAAAAAATTTAAATAAACAAAAATTGTTTAATGCTACTACATACCTAGGTACATATAGAACAAGTTTGGAATGATGACAAGTATCGGAAAAAAACCCGTTACAATTTTTTTAATTAAATGTAATTATTAAATATTATATTGTAGGTAATTTCGATATTATGGTGTGATAATGTAGGTTTACAAAAATCTATAGTATAAAATTTAACACAAGAAGCAGTGGTGGCTCAGTGGTGAGACCTCGGACTTCGAATCGATAAGTCCGGGGTTCGAGACCAGGCGAGCGCGCAGGAAATAAATTGATTTTTCAATTTATCTGCGCATGTTGTAACATCACCACTGCTCGAACGGTGAAGGAAAACATCGTGAGGAAACCGACATGTCGAAGAATTAAAAAGTTCGACGACATGTGTCATTCGCCAACACGCACTTGGCCAGTGTGGTGGATTATGGCCTGTACCCTCATAGGAGGCCCGTGTCCCAGCAGTGGGAACGTATATGGGCTGATGATGATGATAAAATTTAACAAAATTAAACTGTAAATTCATCTGTTTAATTTCAGATTCGTGTTCATGGCGCTTATGGAATACTGTTTAGTTAATATTATACTAGATGATGGCGGACGGAAACCAAAGGTATTATTTTTTGTAGAAAAACATAAATAAACAAAATAACATTTATTGACGCACACATGCACAATTAAGTAAACAAAATATTTAATGAATCATTACATTAATTTATAGAAAAATCCTAAATAAAAATAATGTATAAAATAATTTTACATACCAACCTCATTACAGTCAAATACTAACATATTCTGTAAAAAAAACTTCCAAATTTTCATCCCCTATTTCTCCATAGATGCACCTTAGTCGAACCAAAAAGAGACCATCCAAGAACCATCACCATAGACCTTTATGAGCACTTATAAATAGGTCACTCTACCATCTTTCTCGATTATAAATGACCTTAGAAACAGTAAATTTAACCCATAAAGGTGGAACAAGTGTAATTACAGAAATAAAACGATGTTTCAAAGCAGACAGCCACAACCTTGCGATAATAGCTTTCCAAGCCCTTTGAAATGCACCTCTTTGTTATATAACAGCTAATGCATATAACGCGATGACGTCATCATGTAATAGGTTAGAAATGTATCTGTGGATATGTAAGTATGTATGTGTGTATGTATGAAGAACTGTAAATGCCACCCACATTTCTACGTAGTAACTGTTGCGTAATCTGTGCTACGGCTGAAAGTTTTGTAAAAATTTACTTTTTGTCGTCTTTTTCAAGTCGATTTATTTTTGTGTTTTGATATATACGCGTATATTATATTTTGAGTGCACCTACATATTTAACAAATGAAATAGTAAAAAATACTTAAAAATTAGCCAAGTATTTAATTAACCTACCTAACACACTGTAACCTATTTTTTAAATCATACTGATCTATTAAAAAATCCGTTTTGAAATAAAAAAATATAACTAATAGAAAGATGTATTTTGGAAGCTCAAACTCAACCATAAATTTTCTACCTTAAAATGACACGTATACATTTTTTTTAATGTTTTCAATACGAGAAATACAGAAGAGAAAAATATTGATTTTATTTACAATTCAGCGTAATGCGTATTTCTCGCCGATTACAAAAAGTAGGACAAAATTGGTGAAAAATTAAATCAGAACGGTATTCAATCAGTGTCAGAAATATTTAGCATTCGGCTTTGGCTAGGATTAACTTGTCATAGACAATGTTTTGGGTCGACGATAAGATCAGGATAATAAGTGTTAGATAATAGTTTAATTCAAAAATTTCAAAACAAATAACATTTGTTTAGTTACAATATAAAACACTATATTATTTTCTTTTACAAATTAACACGGTCACTAATGTGCTAATATTGTGCAGTCATAAATCGATTATTTCTCAAACAGTTATGCAATTAATAACTCAAAAATGTTAATTTAGATCGACCTTATACTTGTAAAAAATCCCTTGACGTCATCATACACCTTCAATATCAGAACATAGTAATATGTAAAACTAGATTTCCTTCCGCGGCTTCGCCCGCGTTGTCAAAGGAAAACCCGCATGGTTCCCGTTTCCGTGGGATTTCCGGGATAAAACCTATCCTATGTGTTAATCCAAGTTTCCCTCTATATGTGTGCTAAATTTCTTTGTAATCGGTTCAGTAATATTTGCGTGAAAGAGTAACAAACACCCCCACAAACTTTCGCATTTATAATATTAGGAGGATAAAATACATATATATATACGCAATCATATACGTCACATATTATAATATAACATGTGATCGATCCAAAACCTGTTTTTAGAATATTTGTTGATACATTTGTTGCCATCACAAATCGTAATCCTGTATTCGATTCGATTAATTATACGACCTTTATACAAAAAATACTATGACGCGTTTAAGACTAGAAATTTGATTTTTCTTGAAACATGCATGTTTCACAATGATAGGGGATGACCACAGGGATGACGCACGATTTAAGATTCTTATTTTCTATAGGTCTATGTACCTAAATATTGTACATAATAAACATTACAAAGAAGAAAAAAAAATATTGATGATCATAATTAAATATACTTTGTTGTAAGTATGTGCATAGATCTATTGTTCTTTGTGTAAATACACCTATAGTGTGGGGTACCTAATACATATTTGAAAACGACAAAAAATAATATTACTATGCCATTTCATTTTGTAAAACTTTTTATGTACCTTCGTTAAGCTTCAAATGTATGTATTATGTAATGTATTATGAAATACCGACATCGATTATTATTGATTGAAATATCAAATATGCTTTTAAACGTTTAAAAGTGAAGTCCCGTGTCCCCTAGTGGGGTAAGGGGCAGATGTATTATACATCTGTTTCACTGATCGATTTTCTTTAGGGACAAGTAGGTGATCAGCCTTCTATGTCCTACCAGACCGAGCCATTTCTTTTTCTTCGTCTCCACCGGGAATCGAACCCAGGACCCCTCGGTGCTACGCTCACGCGTCAACCATAGTACCAAGCAGGCGGTCAAACGTTTACATGATATAAATTTATAAACACGTTTACACGTTTACATGAGCCAACAGAAACTTAGGGAGCCGAACTAAGAAAACTACGCCTGTCTATTTTTAGACTACAGGCCCGTGTTGAAAAAATTATGGGTCATTTGACCCACCACCTGACCTATATAGAATGATATTTAAGAGCATAAAATAATAAGATTCAGCACTATGACGTCACTCGTAAGCTGTCCACCTGAGTGCAGATGAGAATTCGAAGGTTCAGGTAGAGATTTTCTCCCCTTGTCTCCATGATTTTTGTACGGCGTTGCGGAATAATTGATTAAAAGTAGTATAGAAATAGTATGACACAGATGCCGTACAAAATCAAATGACCAAATTTACCCCGGCAACTGTCGAAAAATAAAAATAAATTCCGACTTTGTGGACCACCATTTTTATACGGCATCTGTGTCATACTATTTCTATACTGCTTTTAAGCCATTATTCCGCAACGCCGTACAAAAATCATGGAGACAAGGGGAGAAAATCTCTACCTGAACTTTCGAATTCTCACCTGCACTCAGGTGGACAGCTTACGAGTGACGTCATAGTGCTGAATATTATTATTTTATGCTCTTATATCATTCTAGATAGGTCAGGTGGTGGGTCAAATGACCCATAATTTTTTCAACATGGGCCTGTAGTCTATTTCACTATTTCACTAACATGTTCTGCGCATACAAATATTTTCACTTCAAAACAATATTGACAATATATTAAGTTTAACGAACAAATGGATCTGCGTTATCCGAATACTATGGTAAATAAATAAAACAACAATAAAAACACTCACCATTTCTTACGTTTTTTTCACTAGGTATAATTATTAATTATTAAAAATTCGAATATTCTTGTTACAGGAACCAGCTGAAGCAGCCAAAGCAAAACTCCGCGCGATCAACATTGACAGATTTTCCCGCGTTTTCTTCCCTTTACTTTTTTCAGTCCTTAACGCCATCTATTGGATACAATTCGCACAGTACATATGATTAGATTAATTATTGGAAACTATGATTTTCCAATTGTTCAATAATCAATACAAATATTAAAGAATACGTTTTTTTTATTAGTTCGCAATAGACGCGCGCAAATCGTGCCACAGATAATGTCAATTGTCAAATATTTGTCAAATTATTGGTCACAGATAATTAAATTTATAACCACAAATAGTAAGTTTCATCATTCGTTTCGATAAAATATTATTTAAGTGTAGATTGAATTGTGATTGAAAGTGCATTTATTAATATTTATGATGACATTAAAATTTTGGAACATGAATTAAATAATGCACTTGTTAGCGTTGTTTCTACTCACATTAATTTTTAAGGTAGTAATATCGAAATATGTATGGCATCCAACAACATGCAAAAATTAAACTTAAATAACTTTTAGGTTGTAATTTATTTAGATAGGGTTAAAAAGAATGCAAGTAATAACACTAACTTCTTTACATAATCCTGCTATAATTTTATTATTATATTATGTAGCCAGTATGATTACTTAGGTATATGTACATACTAGACAAAAATATAAAAAAATACCGAGGATAAAAAATATATGTTCGAATTAATGTATGATACAGGAAATGATCAGAAATGACCTAGGAATATGAAAAATTTCGGTTCTTCTCAAGAAAAATATGTTTTTATAAAAAAAATAATGATTAAAATAAGTAGGTAAATAAAATAAAAATGATTCCTTCTTGTTGTAGTAATTATTAAACTCGTGTTCTTCTTTCTAGCTGTAGTTTTAAAAAATATCACGATTCACCATAGACATTTATGAAAACATGAAAACAATATTCATTCTGTTAAAAATTCCACAGAGTAGAGATATAATAAGGAGCATAGATAAATAATTTAAACAAATAGGTATATATTAAAACAATCTACGTTCTCAATTCCTACACTATGAAATATTTAATATTTTCTATATTTTATTCATTCAATAAAAGTTACTATATTTATTCAGAATAGCCAAAATGTAACGTTAAAAATAATATATAAATAGGTTACTTGTGAGATTGAAAAATATTTTATTTATTAGATTCGTTAAATATAATTATTCCTCATTGATTAAGAAATTTAACATTTAAATATATAAGGGTCATACAGGTTTTTATGCATTAATAAGTATTAGTTAATTATATTTCAATATATTAGCTTTCAGTACCAATATAACTATTTTATGTCGAGATAGCCGAAATGAGATCAAATTTTAATATATATTATGCAGTAGGTATATACCTGATCTGTGTATTTGTTCTTCTATGACTGCAGTAAGGGTGCTTTTCACCAGAGATGTGCGCGGGTGCGTAGCGATAAAGAACCATATTGATCGATCAGAATCCTATCGCTTAATTTAGCGTTGCAATACACATCCCTAGCTATGCATCCTCGAACATCCCTGGTGGAAAAGCACCCTAACAAAGAAATTACTTTAAAAAGTTCCGTACTTTTCAACTTCTAATAATCAACTTGAACCAACTTCAAGAAAGTATTGTAAAATTTTATTTATTTTCTTATGAGTTCCTATATGTATATCTTAATATTTAAAGTGCAATAGTAGTACCTAAGTAAATCAAGGAAATATAATTTTCTCATTAAAAATTAACAATAGCCCGTCATTTCCGTGTATTTAGTGATGTACCAGATATAGTCATGATATAGATATGTTAAAAATAATAAAGTTTATTTTGTTTTCAATTTGTGTTTTATTTAACGAGCGGAAGTTAAGACTAAGTCATAGATTGCATCGATTTTTGTTCTGTTATCACCATGGATAGCGAGCTCGAGTGCGGAAAAATAGTAGGAATCTATAGTTATGATTCGATTTAGTTTGTTAACGATTTAGTTCAAAAACCGCTCGGGTGATTTCAATAAATCCTATGAAAGTTCAAGCCCTATATGAATAATGAAACTTCTCATTAAATGTTTGTAACAAATAATAAAGTAAATAAATTATTTATTTATTTTTATTTACTGTATGTATAGTATCTATGATTCTTTAAATGCCGGTTTTCTCAGTATGTTTTCCTTCACCGTGTCGATCAGTGATATATGTATGAAATATGCAGATAATTCAACTTAATCCTCATCATTTAACACTTTATCTATTCAGTAATAGAAATATACTTGAGAACATTTATACGCAGCCTCCAACAAAAGATATATTCTTAACAATGAACATCTCATGCGGAAGAAGATAAGTGCTTTATGAGATACGAAAATAAATTGCCACTAGTGATGTAATAGTGCAAATTATATAAAATCTGCGAGTAATAAACTACACATGTTTAATATTTTTTACAGCTAGCTATTAGTATTACATAATGAGGTAATGTCTCCTTTGTATTTACTGTCTTGTTGGTACATTGATTAAAAGGGCGTTGAACCGAGGAGTCTTGGGTTCGATACTTGGATGAGACTCGAGACTAATTACAAAATGTCGCTCTATTAAAAGAAAAGAAAAATAAAATAAAACAGAGACATGCTGATACGGGTCTGAAATGTTTTTATCAATAAGTCATAATCTCTTCATCATGTGCCAAGAGCCAAGATTCTTTCAGAAATCAAACAAAAATCTTATATTTTTCATTTATAAGTAACTAGTACCTACTTAACAAAAGTTACACTGTGATGGTATATGAAATTAAAAATAAATATTTTGCCGTATTCATTCACAATTACACATTATTAGGTATAGGTACCTACTTATGTCTTCAAATCTATATTTTTTTTTTAACATTTCCACTTGATGTCAATCTTCATTTCAATTTAAAATAATTAAGATTGATGATGATGATTTGATTCATTCATAATGTTTAATTTAAATTATTTGTGCGATCGTTTTTAGTTTTGAAGTGAAACTTCTTTAGGCGCGTTGAGAGTAGAATTTCAAGGTCGCGTCATAGCAATAACATCATGTCATGGAGAAAGGCTACGCTTTTGGTAACTTGGAATCTTGTCAAAGAAGTTTCACTTCTGACACATGTGCTCCGCACACAGTTTTAATATTTACTTATATGTACAAGAAAACTTTGCGTGTATTAATAGTCGCGGGTATAAGTTATATTATACCCTTGTATTGATAGTTTTAAATGAACTGCAAATACTCTATTATCTATTTAAATTCAATGAACCTAGTTAACAAACTATGTTCGACTTACAATTACATGCAAGGCCTAATACAGATAACAAATAAATAAATTAACAGTATAAAGAGGCTGTCTATAACTAATATCCAAGTAATTTAATAAGTATCTTTGAAGATATATCACAGAGGTAAAAAGTAGATTAGGTAATAGGTATACCTAGTATCTGTATATTGTGACATAACAGTGTTTCATTTTCACGTCTTTGAAAATGGAATTTCCCGTCAAAAATGTTAATTTTTTGTCTGAACTCTGAACGCTATATTTTCCCGCCAAAAGAACGCCAAACTAGCAACACTGATTCGCGCCAATTGTAGGATGCAATAAAATAAAACTGTATAATAAATGCCTTGTATATGCATTGATAAACCACGGATATAATATTGAAACAATAGTCCACTGTACTTGAACTTTTTGTTTTCGCTTTTACATAAAAATAATAATGGCCATTGTATTTAGACTTTGTCCAACGCTCATTGCTGTGTATTTTGCATTTAATGAATGCAATGCAATATTACTAGATA
>CAJQZN010036323.1:0-10987 GCA_907164685.1 Colias eurytheme | reverse complement strand
CATAGGATAGGTTTTATCCCGGAAATCCTACGGGAACGGGTTTTTCTTTGAAAACGCGGGCGAAGCCGCGAGCGGAAAGCTAGTTCGTAATAATACCTACGTAAGTATTCTTTTTATGAACACAAACTACCTATTTATTTAATATCTATCGAGTACTGAGTATTGTTAGTAGTAGTACCTAGTAGTTGTAGTCTGTAGTTATCTGCAGATAGACTACTAATTATAAAGATAGACTAATGTTATAAACATGTTTATTCGTTACGATTACTGAAAAACTGCAGAATCGAGAAAATCATTGAAAGAACAATCTTTATCGATAAAAACCGGGACATACGTCTGGTCTATCTATATCTATTTTATGAATAGATGCGTTTACAGTGAATCAAAGCAGCAAGCATACACTTTTTTACCATTATCTATACTAATATTATAAAGCGTAAAATATTCTAAATATATAATATAGTTTGTTAGTTTTTTTTGAACGCGCTAATCTCAATCTAATCTCGGTCCGATTTGAAAAATTCTTTCGGTGTTAGATAGCCCATTTATCGAGGAAGGCTATAGGCTATATATCATCATGCTAAGACCAACAAGAGAGGAGCACTGCGGATAAAACCCTAGGGCACAGCTAGTTTAAAATATCTGAGGTTTTACAGATACCCTGAAAAGTAAGAAAGTGGGCACGCAATTTAACATGGTAATGTCTTTTCCTTTTTGTTTACTTTTGTATAGGTATTTATTTATACGTGTTATACATAATTAATAAAGTGAATTGTATTGTATTCTAGATAGTAAGTAGTACATAAGAAACAATAGGTATACTTTATGTAGATTAAAACAGAATTGGTAATATGACACCACTGTTTGAACTCATCAGTGACTAGCGTAATTGGATTGCATTCTAAATTGTATGCTTTGTTTTGAAATATGTTTGTTTTAGAAACATAAATAGGTACATGTGAAAATGATCTATTTTTCAGATACTTTTTGGAGTGTAAAATAAAACAGATACGGCCTTACTAATAAAAAGTTAAATTTCTACCATTTTCTACCATAGCTGTGTCCTGCTCTTGCTCACATGAAACGTCAATCATAAAAAGAAGACAGGTTATTGCAATAACTAATCCATTGCATAGCGAATGGGTAACATTTTATTAGTAAGACCGATAATAAATACTTGGTGGATTATAAAATGAAGTACCCACCTAAGCAAGCATGTTTTGTATTATTTATTTAATTATATAGTTATATTATGTAGTTCAAAATGTAGTAGATTATAATTTATAGCCTCCAATCTTCTTTATCCTGTACGTGTACAGGACAAAAAAAATGAACTACGACTTATGTACACCAGATAAATCATATCACATTCGATTCAGTATTTATTAATTAATTACCAATGAATAATAATTTTATTGATTTATTCGATAGAATATAGGCATTAGGCACTATAGTGTACATATTATAGCAATATAGCATGCTGTAGGTACCGACATACCTTTATACATACATATTTAATACGTTGTAATCAGTGCTCTGTACTGCATACATTTCTTCTTAACTTGAATTATATTTTATTACTAGCTTTCGGCCCGCGGCTTCGCCCACTTTGTCTAAAACATAATTAATTATACACTAACACCTTCCTCTTGAATCACTCTATCTATTAAAAAAAACCGCATCAAAATCCGTTGCGTAGTTTTAAAGATTTAAGCATACATAGGGACAGAGAAAGCGCCTTTGTTTTATACTATGTTTATTGATAACATGCGGTTTTAAATCTCATTTCAAAATGTTAAGTCATCATTCATACATATTTAACGTGTAGGCACAAATAAAATTGTGACTAAAACAACCTCTCAAATCTTCGTCTCCACAATTGGAATTGTTTAAAAGCTAAATATATTTCAAAGTGTAATTTAATCCTCCACTGAATACAAATACAAGAATACAATTACATTACAAAAACGATCAACAAAGCAGTTATATTTAACTGCTCGTTTAAAGATAGCAAAAAGGTTAAAAAGCATTCACTAAGGAGTGACCTAGCGCTACTCCTTTTCCTTGAGGTAAATATATTGGTTTGTTTCAGTTATGTACTAACAATTCATAATTAAATAGATACGCAAGGTCATTCGTATATTGACCACTAGAAATCTATACCTATTAAAATTATAAAGCTGAGGAGTTTGTTTGTTTACTTGATCGCGCTAATCTCAGGAATCACTGGTCCGATTAGAAAAATTATTATTACTGTTAAATAGATTATAGACCATTTATCGAAGAAGGCTAAAGGCTATATTATATTTTATCATCACGCTAAGACCAATAAGAGCGGGGCATTAATGCGTTAACAACAAAATTTACGTCACGTTGTTAATTTTGCTGTTTCATTTTACCGCAAATATTGTTATTTAGATAAGTTTTATAATGACTGTACGTTTGCTTTTATTCTATGACGCGTCCATTTTACTATATGGATAAACGTTTTTTATTATAAAATGCATAGTTTTTTAGAGACTGCCCTCCACGTTTCATGATAACATTTAAATATATAAGTGAAGTCCCGTGTCCCCGTAGTGGGGTAAGGGGCAGATGCATTATTCATACATCTGTTTCACTGATCGATTTTCTTTAGGGACAAGTAGGTGATCAGCCTTCTGTGTCCTGCCAGACCGAGACATTTTTTTTTTCTTCGTCTCCACCGGGAATCGAACCCAGGACCCCTCGTTTCTACGCTCAAGCGTCAACCACTATACCAAGGAGACGGTCATTTAAATATATACCCTAGTTGCTTATTAAATAGAATGCAGATTTGCTAAATGCATCGCGATACATACATTTGAATGCAGATGAAAATTGCTAGATACATATAAGGTCGGATTTTGATATCAGAAGAAACAATAATAATAAATAACTGTCTCCATTTAAATGTATTGTTTTTGGTTCGTATTTTATATTACAAAATGCTAGCAGCAGGGGTACGGAAAATTCTATATTCCATAGACCATAAGTACATGAAAATCGAACCTCAACTTGGTATCTCTACAACGACACGGCCTAGCTAAGAAACAACAAAAAAATATACGATGATTCATGATAATTTTTTTTTCACAAATGTGATTAATTGAAGATTTTTTGTACGAACAGGAAAAGTTATACGTGTTAAAAATCGGTGATTAGAATCGCAGTCGACATGTCTAAGTGTAAAGTCCACGAGGAAAAAAAATTGTATGAATAATTGCTTACATTGAAGGCTTGCTTGCGATCATTGCCTTTTTACCAATGATATTATAAGTAAAAAGATGTAGATTGTAGGTAGTTAGGTTTTTATTCATTAGCGCTTCGGGAGTGACACTTCGAAATGTGGCTAGTAAGCCACAATTTACAACAGTTGTCTCTTTTTCGCTCACTATAGTTGAATCATGCCATCTTCCTTGTGTGTGTCTAACGTCTGTCTAATGGTGTGTGTGCGTTAGCGTGCAGTTTTTGAAGATTTAATGTGGTGTAGTAGCCTATCTATATACCTTTTTATCATTGCTTTTTTCCCCAACTATATGTGGGATTTATTAATAAATTAGCTTTCTTGCCGCGTCTTCACTCGCTTTGTCAAAGAAAATTTATAGAAAACATCGAAAGAATTCTCTTTTGAGAGATTCTTTCGATGTTTTCTATTAATTTTCAAAAATGATGCGAAATATTTTATTAGCCAGTTATACGTTACCTATCACAATATTTGCGAATGTTTATTTTATGACACTAATCGTAAGCCGGGTTTAATCTCGCTAGAGATTAATTTATAATCTGCATAGTTTATGGTATGCCAAATAGTATTTTATCGTGGTTGTAAAACTTCATGACTTTGGCATTTTGAGCTGTTCTTCTTTCGCCTCATTTAATGTTACACAATTTATTTTGAACCAGAAATTAAATATCTTTTACAAGTTAGGATGTTGGTTTGATTATCATTAATATGCCATTGTTTACTTTTGCAGCTGAAAATCTTGAGGTCATTGATCAGTGTAGAGGCATCATATTACATTTAACCTTAAGCAAAATCCATTTGATACAGGTATTTACAATTGAAACATTGTCCATACTGTGTTCCGATCTGTATTAGATTAGAAGTAGATAACTATACGTTGAAATAAGTTCGCACATTCTGTCTTACAAATATTTTTCGCTATTAGCAATCGTTCAGTAAAGTTTGACAAATTCAGCGAAAGCAGACTCAAATGCTTAGAGCGTATACGCACTATGCGGGTAGCCGCATTGCGGTTAGCCGTCCGGCTGACCGCAAGCACAATTATGTACGTAATATTCATTTCTATGCGCACTGCGATGCGGCTACCGCAGACCGCACAGTGCGCATAGAAATGAATATTACGTACATAATTGTGCTTGCGGTCAGCCGGACGGCTACCCGCAATGCGGCTACCCGCATAGTGCGTATACGCTCTTAGTCATCCATAACCAAGGAGGTCGTAGCAATATTGTAAAAACTGGCTGGTTAGATTTGCAAGAGATGAAGTTTGTATTGAAAAAAAAAAAAAAAGAAATTGAAATCCTCTGTGACGTCACTGAAACGTTCTAAATTCAAATAATCGCGAAAACGTAATTAAGGAATGCATGCTATTTTTTCTACTCGAATACATAGTACATGCTGCATGCATGTAGTTATTGTAGGTGTTAGGTTATTAAAGATGTCGTATATTTTTAGATCGTGGTCACTATTAATAAAGTTCTATAAATAGGTTGTTATAAATAAATGCTTGAATGATTGTACCGCGAATTGCCTTAATTGGTAACTTCATTACTGAAATTGTACGTAGTTGTAAAAACCGTACGCGCTGGGTCGATGTTTCATTGAGGACACTTAATACAGACAGACAAAATTTATAATTTATTGTGTTTATATAGGTGAAATTGAAAGCTGCGTGTAAGTCTTTACAATTTCAATAGTTTATAGCAGATGGCAACTATTCACTGATCGACTTTTTTCCCTTAATATAGTTTTTGTCAGTCTCCACCAAGATCAAATTTAGGACCTCTTTTACCTTGGCTCCTGCTAAATTTAGGTAGTTACCTTTGAACAAAGGTGTTGAATTTTCAACAACGCTTATTCTATTAAAATACATTAATCATATAAAATACTGTAGGATCAGTAATTTAGTAAATTAATTCTGTCGTAAACTAAACTAAAATTAACAAAACAATTTAAATTAAAATGTTTCTTACCGGAATATTATAGCTACTACGAATTAAAATTTAAAAACAAATCTAATTAGTGTTTGATCTTCTACATTACAACCAAGCTATTTCTCTAATACAAGGAAAACAAGATGCTATAGATAATCCATTTTTGTCCCTACTACAATCTTGTTAGGAAGCGTACCTGACATTGACTTTCGATACAGATTCATATCTAATCCATTTTGCTATCGGATAATGTACCGTGATAACGAGTCATGTGTTTAATGGTGTAACTGATAAGCTATGCGTCTTTGTTATATTACGTCATAGAAATTTGGTACGAGTTAGTAGGTGGTGGGAGGTACGGAGGGATGATTTTGGCATGCGTATATTTGGAAAAGATGGATTTTAGATCGCCAGGATGTGAGAGTGAATCGCGTTGGGCCTGGAGATAGGCTGCCGCTGACGGGTCTGCGGACGCGGTTCTATCGAATACCCGCGGCCCCGTCAATAAAGCGGCAAGGCGGAACACAGTGGAGTTTAGTCGGTAGGACCCTGCACTCAGCAGGGTGAGTCCGACATAACCCAGGGCTCTTCCCCCGAGTGCCCTGGGTATGCCTAAATGCATTCTCCACTATAAAAAAAAAAGGATGTGAGAGTGAAACTGCAATATTCAGAAAGAAATAAATATTTTTTTTACATTACTTCTGGAGGGTTGATAAAAGTGTTTGTTTATATATTTTATCTGGTAGTTACGTTCTGTAGCGTAAACGGTTTAATGAATTTTATAGGTTTTTGCGGTAATTTTGAGAGTAAAGACATGTGGTAAAAATTAGCGACCAACTAAATATGTACCTACCTGGAATGATTCTAATATTCAAATGGAGTTTCTTGGAGTTTCTTGCCGGTTCTTCTCCGTAGATACTGCTTTCCGAATCGGTGGTGAATGTTAAAAATATGTACCTAATGACGTTTCAAAAGTGCTTCTAGAAGAAGTCTAATTGAATAAATAAATGTTTGAGTTTGAGTTTGAAATATGCACTAAAACATACACTATTCATAAGAATACCTAACTAGTGGGATTGTTGTAAAATTATGTATTATTCTTATCTACCAAATCTATGTACCTACCTATCACCTATCTATACGCAGTAGGTATGTTATGCGTAATTTTTTCTCTTTCCTATGTATTTGATAATGATAACTCACATGTAGGTACTATTATAATACATAATATGTATATTACATATATTATATATCGTTATTTTTGCATTGAAATACAGATTCGTCTTGTATATTTAGGATACAAAAATGGAATTTTTATCACAATGCGCTACATGTTAATTAATTAAAATGCATGGAAAATATGTTGATTCTGTGAATATTGCAAGATCATTAATAATAATATTATATTTTGACCTATTTATCTTGTCTATTGGTATGTTTAGTTATAAATCGTAGTTATTGAATGCATTGAAGGCAATTGTGAGATTGATTTAAAATTTAAATGATTTATTTGCAAGAAATAATAAATCATTGCACCTACTTCTTATTCTTTAAATAAGCTGATTTTAAGAAAAAAATATTATATTTAATAAATTTTTATATATTTAATATTATGTTAATGGAAATGTATGTAATCCGTCATTGTATAAAATTCCTAGGAAATGTGTGAAATAAATTATTTTATACACATTTCCGAGGAAATCTATACATTTCCTAAATAGCAATCGGAAATGTAAAACATCTAAGATATTGGAATTTGGAAGGTACGCGGGACGAGGGGTGTGTATGTCGCAGTCGGATTGTATAATCCGCCGTATTACAAACGGCCGGCATTTTGTAATATGCTGAAAATTCGTAATCATAACTTAGCAACTACTAAGCTACTTACTTAATCGAATATGTAGTATAAAATAATATTATAGTTAAATATAATTAATCAAAATGTAAACACCATAAAATTCAGCTATCTTTCGCTATCTCAAGTATTTGGTAGCTATCACGGTTATCTTAATACTATTTGTTATTGCAATACGTTGTACACATTTTAGTGTTCAATTTTTTCCTTATGATGAAAAGTATGGAAGAAAATTAGCTGCTACTTACATAACATCGTATTTTAAACTAGCTGCTCCGCGCGGTTTCACCCCCGTGGCTCCACTCCTGTTGTTTGTTTGAAAAACTTTGTTTTGTTGGTCGTAGCGTGATGATTATAGCCTATAATCTTCCTCGATAAATAGGCTATCTAACACCGAAAGAATTTTTCAAACAAACAAACAAACTCTTCAGCTTTATAATATTAGTATAGATGTAGCTTTTATAACTAATAATTGATGTAGGAATTAAATAATACAAGATGGTGACAAGATGCAACTAAAATTTTTCCATCTACGCAGATAGGTACATACTATAATAAATAATTGTATATTGTCGTTAGGTACTTTAACCTATTATTGTACTCTTAAATAACATAATATCATTTCGTATGTATGTCATAACTCATAATAAATACTTTAATATTATGTCTCTTTCAGATCAATTAAGAAACCACAAATTTTATTATTATTATAATAAGTACATTCAACAACTAATTTTTCGTATGTATTGCACGACAGACGCACACATTGAAAGCTGTGACGTCACAGTGCGCGTGCGTTGCCCGCGAGTCGGAGAGCAAAGATTTCAGATTGCGTGAATGTTATCAGCTGTGTTGTAGCACAAGTGATAATATTGGACGTTTTATAAAAGATCTGAATTAGTGTTAAATGGATGATGCACAATAGTTTACATTAAATACATACTCATATGGCAGTAAGATAATAATGTTATTTATTATACACTAAAAAATCTCGTTAATCGATTTCGATCACTGGTAAAATATAGTTATAGCTATCGGATGCATATTTAATGTAAAGGTAAATACTATTCGAACATTAATTTATCTTTATTTATTTAATATGTAACGATAAAGAAATGTTACAAAAAATTACTACCTATTATGTAAAGGTTATACAAATTAACAAGTAACAAATAGTTTGCACAAAAAGCGGCCTTATTGCTACACTGCAATTCCTGCCAATAAGATAATCTGTGTGCTATATACCTGTTAGATACTTATTATTAATTAACAATTAACAATTTTTAAACCACAAAATAAATAATAAACCACAAAAAACAGTTATAAATTTAAATCCTTTATAATATAATTGAGAATCGGATTACACACATCACACATTGAAAGACATTGATTAATTATTATATACAGACAACTTGCGAGTTTATTATTTTTGCTTTTGGTATCTATTTACTATTGCACGCCTCATAAGCGAAGCGTTGAGGTGGGTACTACTGTCACTTCGCGCAAAACATCTGATTTTTCAAACTTAAAATGTCTTTATGTATCATACATTGCACTTGTAAGATAATACATACACACATATTAAGAAAAAACACTATTTTTAACGTTCATGATATTTTTGATGTCATTTTTGTTATTTAAACTAGTTAAAAAACAGTTTAAAAAAGTTCTGTCTTGGACGTCCGTGTGTCTGTATGTGCGGATCCTTTTTCTTGTTAACACGATAGCGACCGAAATACTTTACTAATCGAGTCTTTTTTTTTCTCTTACGCTTGAGTATGCTCAGGAATAGAACCCTTTCATTTTTCAGGGTCTGATTCGATGTGGTTTAATTGTTATTAAATAAACAAAAATAATAATTAATTAATATTTATTAAAAAAAAATTATGAGGCGTGCACTTTTAGATTTTCCAAATTATTTTCACTCTTTTTTCAATCAACAATATGCAAACAGGATGTTTGTCGAAGATAACACGAAAAAAATGACTGTTGAGATGAGTGTTGTGTATAAAAAAACTTGTTTTAAGATTACTTTTATAAAATGTCTGTTTTTATACATTAGCTACAACATAGGTGATATAATTAGCACTATCTATATAATCATCACTGTCTGTATTACTTGAGTCTGGGATTGTTTTATATAACAAATTAAAGTAACATATATATCTTATATATAAAATTCTCGTGTCACAATGTTAGTCTGCATACTCCTCCGAAACGGGTGGACCGATTCTCATGAAATTTTCTGTGCATATCGGGTAAGTCTGAGAATCGGCCAACATCTATTTTTCATATGTACCACGGGCGAAGCCGGGGCGGACCGCTAGTATATATATATATTCATTCATTAAAATATAAATCGGATTCAAACCTGGGTCTTTTGATAGTGGATGTTGCCTTTGGGCTTTTGGCGTTGCTATTTTAAAGTGAAAGAAGTACGAATCCCGTCTTAAAATCGATGTTTTGTATTATTTATATGTACAGTTTACTTATTTGATTTAGAAATTACATTGAATGCTATAAGAAGTAGAAAATATAAATACTAGCTTCTTTCCCTTGATACGTTTAAGACTAACTTAATATCCGGATAGAAAGTAGCCTGCAATGTTGCTCTAGACTGTTTAACCTAAGAAAAAGTAGAATCTGTAGTTACTATATACATTTCGAGTCATTAGTAGACCTATAGGTAAGATTTATCTATTTATCTATATAGCCAATCGGTTGAAGATTCTACTAGATATCACATTTTTTTGGAAAATAGATAATTTTTCCAAAATATTAAATTTATAATAATATAGAGTAGACTTCATTTTCACTGATCGATTTTCTTTACGAGCAAGTCAGATTTCTATACCTAGTGAAGGTATTTTAACTTCTCCTAACTTAAAGTCGAATACCGTACCTATATTATGTTCAAAAGCTTGCGCACATTTACTCTAGCTAAATAACCTACCTACCAAAGAGACGACAATTTTTATAATACTATAATAATACGAAATTCAATACTAATGCATTCTAGATATTCTTCAAGTTTTATATGAGAACGTAAGATATTAAAGTACCCCTACTGATATAAAAGGAAATAGCCGTTTATGATAGTTACGTATCACAGTCTTCCTTAGATTATTTGCCTGTGGGGAACTTGTTATGAGAAATTCATAATATTATATCTTTGATTTATATGAAAATTGTTCAGAAATACTTTTTGTTTTGCTTTACGTATTTATCTATACTAATATTATAAAGAGAAAAAGTTTGTAATTAGGTATGTAATTATGTATGTATGTATTGTTTTCACTCATAAACCTCTTAACCGATTTTGATGAAATTTGGCACAGACAATCTTTAGACCCTGAGAAAGAACATGGCTACCTTTTATTGCGAAATATGTACCATCGGCGAAGCCGGGGCGGACCGCTAGTTATTTATATTTCTCAAACTGTAACTCGGAACTGAATTTAATTAAACATGCTTGCAGCCAAATTTTGACTGGAAATCTAGTCGATATATATTCTTCTAATTATAAATAAACATAAAATTTTGGTTTCATCAAAAAAACTATAAACGAAGCAATCCTGCAGTGGGATCTTAGACTATTATTTCAAAAGTTTAACTTTCCTTGTTTAGATTTATCAAAACAATAATATAATTGGACATGACAAATTATCGTCGATTCAAGGATACGAAAGCGCGTGCTGTGTCTCAATATCATGCAATCGCATCAATATTTGTCGATCATATTAACACCTTGTCAAACAAGGTTTGTAAGTATGTTTTATATCTATACTAATATTATAAAGCTGAAGAGTTTGTTTGTTTGAACGCGCTAATCTCGAGAACTACTGGTCCGATTTGAAAAATTCTTTCGGTGTTAGATAGCCCATTTATCGAGGAAGGTTATAGGCTATATATCATCACGCTACGACCAACAGG
>CAJQZN010036321.1:0-12322 GCA_907164685.1 Colias eurytheme | reverse complement strand
TAACATTTGCAAAATCGCAAATAAACAGCAGATTGCCCATAATTATAATTAATTTTACTGACCAATACAAAAAAAATTATTAGCAAACAATTTCTACACTCGAAACTAGGATTGTTGGTTTTGGAACTTCTTTTTCATGATCTCTTTCCTAAATAAAGGCATCTGTCAAGTGGAAATTATAAAATTCTAATACAAATGTAACTTTCAGCTGTATCCCGCACAAGGAGGTGCGTTTCGTGCTGCCGCTAATACCAATACTGCTATACATTGCGCAAGATGTCGTAGTGCCTTGGAGTCGGAAGGCCAAGAAGTATGTACTTTTTTCTTTTATTATTACAGAGTTTATCATATTATGATTGTTTAAAAATATAATATTTACTTCCCAGTAATCTATACAGCCGCAGATTGGTAAAACAGAAAAGATAAATTAATAGAAATTTAGGGCTTGTGTTACCGCTTGACGATATTGTCCCAGATAGCCTATTTAACAGTATTTGACGTACATGAGTCGTGATTAAAATCACTGACTATCTGTCAGTCGAAATATCCAGAAGAATAATTGGAGCTATTTGCGATTAAGATTATACCCTTCCTCAATGAATATCTAACACCGAAAGAATTTTTCAAATCGGACCAGTAGTTTTTGAGATTAGCTCGTTCAAACAAACAAAATCTTCAGCTATATCATATTAGTCTATATTTATGCAAGTAACTAATATGTTTTGTTATTTTAGCTGGCAACTGTACACTCTCGCGACACTACTAGTGGTGGGCAACGCGTTCCCCGCGGGCTACTTCGGGCTGGTGCACCAGAGCGGGCCGATGCCGGCGATGGCGCTGCTGCGTGACGTCATCCCGCACAACCGCACCACCGTGCTGTTCATGATGCCGTGCCACTCGATGCCGCTCTACAGGTGACGTGTTGTGTAGCTGGCAGCTGTACACTCTCGTAGTCGGTCTTGTAACACGAGTCAAGCAATTGCCTGATTTTGTATTGCCATTTTGAAGCGTGTATATACGTATATAACATATCTACAAAACATCGGCGTAAAAAACAACTAGACACTTAAAATGATTAACACTATTAACTTTGAATCTTACTGCAACAGAACAAGGTGTTAATTGATGAATATTTTGCTCAACAAAACGTTATTTTTTTAATGTAATGCAAATACCCAACAAACTTATTCACATATTAATTTTCTAATCTATTTATTCTCCCCACAGCCACCTGCACATGAACATAACAGCCCGATTCCTGGACTGTTCACCTCCACCCACCGGCTTCACTTGCGAATCTGACACGTTCTACATCAACCCGACGCAGTGGTGGAGACAGGAGTACTCGGACAAGCAGCTGCCGGACTTCATTGTGCTGTTTGATGTGTTGAGGGGACGTGTGGAGTCGCTACTGAGGGGATATCAGCTGATGTACCAAGTGCCGCACTCGCAGGTAAAGTAGCTTTGTTAATTTTGGTAGTTTGTTGTTGTAAGCGCAAATGCGAATTCGTTGTATTCTATGTGAACTTAGTGGGTATTTGATTATTATCAACCAATTAAAAAAAAAAAGGACGTGGTTATTTATGTTTGTTTTTTTTATATCATAATTTTTGACTTGGTGAAGAGAATTTATTGATTCTTTTTAATTTAAATTAAATTATCTCTACTGTGAGCTCGCTTAAATATCCGTTTGTTATTTTGTGTAAAATAGATAAGTGTTAAATTCTGCATGCATTCAAGTAACTAATTGTCCTTTTATGTGTTATTTCCAGTTTGGCGACGGCGAAGTGGGCAAGAACATACTCATAATGGAGCGCGAGCAGAGTCGCGCGGCGGGCGCGCAGGACGTATAACAGATGCTACTGCTGGCGGCCTGCGACGCGGTGGTGCTGTACTGCTACAGCAGCTTCGTGTGGGGGTTCCGGCCGCCAACCCTGCCGCCCCGACACTACCGCCGCTACAACCACTTCAACCAGCTGCCGCACTAGTGTGTGTGACACCTACCGTCAGTGAACTTGCTATGTGTGGTGTCCGATGTAATCTAGTGTCCGTTTAAAAGTTATAAATACCCGCACTTATTCTATAATAATATACAATAAGTCAGATGAAAACACCTACCATCGCAGTAAATGTTGGAGGAAATAATGCTGTGTGATGTCCGATGTGGTCTAGTGACAGTGTAAAAGTTATTACCCGCACTAATTGTTGGAAAAAATGATGCTATGTGTGATGTCCAATGAAAACACCTACCATCGCAGTAAATGGAGGAAATTATGCTGTGTAATGTTCATGTAAACTAGTGAGTAGTGACCCTGTAAACGTTATAAAAACTGCTGCAGCCCTACTAAATGTTGGAAAAAATAATGCCATTTGTGATTTCCAATGAAACACCTACCATCACAGCAAAAATGCCACATAAAGGTGGGTTGGGAATATCACCACAATATGTAGTATTGTAATTGAACTGCCACATTAAAATCATAGCAGTGGAACTGTAGCAGTAGGAGTGTCGCAGTCATAATATTACAGGAGGCATTTCACAGTTGGATTATTGCAGTACATCTATAGCGGTGGGATTATCACAGACATATAGTGAAACTAACATATTTATAGCGGGAATTTTGTGTTAAAGGTGTGGCAGTGAGGCTATTGCTATGAGACTCTTGCAGTAGGATTAATGCAGTCGGACTTTCGCAGTAGGGATGTAGTAGAGTGTAGTTAACAAGTATAACTATTGTAGTAAGTCATTAGTAAAACTACTAAGGGACTCGACAATAGTTATACAGCTGTTATAAATTTCGTAATAAAGTTGTCAAAGTAGACCATATAATAAGTGCAACTATTAATAATATGTGTGCCAAACGACCAGCCTAAGTGCAGTAAGGTTTTTGCACTAACATTTTTAAATAACAACACAAGATTGAGAAAAGATATTTGTATAACTATACTCTTATTGGCTGTATAATACAAATGATTTTGACCTTTGGATAATTATTACATAAAATATATGACTGTGTAGTGATTTGTTTTCTAAAATAACAAAATCAATTGACTTGTGAAAAAAAATGATTATTACACTACTAAAATATTAAAAATTTATGACCAAGAGTTTAAAATAACTTGTGACGTGTCTATGATAGCTATAGACAAAAAAATTATATTGAAATATTGTGTGAACATGCTCATATTTACCTTTAAAATTAATGATTAATTACATTTCTAATACTATATGTGCATTTATGGAATGTAGGTTTATAAAATAAGGTAGAAAGTTCTTACTAAGTGTCTGTAACCCTCCATTCTATAATAGTACTTCTAGACGATGCGTCCATGCACTAAGCATGTGCAAACTTTGGATATTAAATTGTTCTCAATTTCATATAACTATGTATACTGCTATATTTATTCAAATCGTTTTATTTCGCGTGTAATATAGCCAATTATAAATATACGAGTAGATTAACGGTAATGAGGGTAAATTCGAAAAATGATCATATCATACATGTAACAAACTACGCTATTCCAAATAGTCATGTTTAACCGACCAAAAAAATGAGGTTCTTAATTCAACTGTAACAACACTCATGGTATAAAATCGCTCCATTGCGAAATGATAGACAGACAAATAAATAAGCGCATTATTGCATTTATATTAGGAGTCAGGAGTTAGCACATGATTAATTATTATTATCCAAACATGCGATTTTGAGGTAAAGCGTTGAATGAGTTACATGTATTTCGAGTATCGAGCTTGGTAGGCGAAGTATATTGGTGCGGTAAGACTAGGCCACTATTTGGCAGGAAACCCATGGTGCGTCACTACCGCTAGCGTTGGAGTGAATCTACTTAATAACTCAGGCCCCGGAATCACAGACAATAGAAAATCTATTGTGTCGTGGCCCGATCGGGCCGTTCGGGGCTCAATGGGTTAATTTGCTTATTATAGTAATAATGTTTCATAACTTCTTTCATGTGTTGATGTACTTGACAATAAGTGTCGTAGTTTTGCTGTTAATGTAGATTTTCATGTAATTAGATGCTGTGTTCCTACATGTTTGGCTTTTTAACTATCTTGACAATCATACTATTAAAATAATAGGTATACAATAGATTCGGTAATTCATATAATTTTTACTTGAATATTTTGACTATTTTTATTATGAAACTAAGTATGTGGTGGGTACTAAAATAATTATAAAAATTAATGTAATAATTATTTCTACACCTATACAAATTAATTAATTGTTATTTTATATAAATATCTCGAAGTATGTCTAGAATTTTTCGATTTAATATTCTTATTTTATTACTATTTTTTATAATTATATTTAACTATACAATAATAGATTTAATTCATAATTACAATTCAATATACTTAATAGTGAAGTAGTAATTTGAATGTCTGTACTTGATGTCTATAAATATTGTGAAAGTTATTGAATGTTCATTATAATAGTTAAATAAATAAATACATTACCTTTAATTTTCCGATTTGGTTTGTTCGGCTTGTTTCAAGTACAGTTGAATTCTATATCCAAATATAAATCCATGACGTCTTACTGGTTTTACTTCGTTGTTAACTTGCCAAAGCACTGAATAACAAAAAAAGGGGTTATTTGTAATATATTTTAATTGACGCTTTGTTCATTTAAGCAATTATATAGTTCAAATAATGTAAAACAGTTAAAAAATACACTAAAATACCTAAATTGTAAGAATTAATACAGTTACGACTGCTAATAATCTTAAATTTTCACATTCTTTTTTCAAATATTCAACTTTTTTTTTTATATTAGCAAATTTTTGAAACTTGGTTTCTATTAAATATTAATGACCCCTATACATATGTTGTTATAAATATGTTTTTTTTTATAATTATTGTGTGTTGAAAATTAAAACTGATGTTACGAATAAATAATTAAAATGCCACCGATAATTCGCAAATAAATTCTCACGTTTTTTTTTCGTATTTAAATGTATTTTTAATGAAGCTTCTACTAAAATAAGTTAATTAACCGGGCACTTTATTGGCAAAATATAGTGTCTGTTTTTAATAATTTTTGCAATTTCATTGCAATATAATATTTTAAGACGTAGTGTAGGTAAACAATTTCTTTGCTCAAAGTTTAAAGACGTTGTTTTAGATTTAAACATATGCAAGAGCTCATTTGTTTTATACATTTTACAAAACTTTTTGAAGAAATATAATTTATGCCAATTTTTGTGTAATTTTTTCAACGTTTTACGCTTTATGGAGCATTTATTTTAAATAGCGATATATCATCATATAAAAAAATATCATTTACCTTTTCTGTCGACATAGTTAAAGATTTTTATGGTATAATATAAATGAGCTCTTTATATATATTTTTTTAGCAAAATATGTTGTTGTGAATTAAGATTATATGTATTAAGTTTATTTGCCATAGCTGTATTTTCAAACTCCTGATGCTGATGATAAAAAATTGACTTGACATATTTTTTTATTATGTTATAAAATGTATTTCAAACTCAACTGAAAATCTAAATATTTTTTAAAATGATTACATCCATAGTAGAAAAATAAAAATTAATTAAGTATTTTATGTATGTATTTCTATTTGACTATTAAATGTAATAGAATAGATAATTTTGAGCATTTTTTTTCTGGGCTGTCCCAGTGTTGTTTTGTGCAAGTAAAGACGTCTATTAGTAATGTGTGAATTTTAATAAAGATTTTATTTTTATTCCCTTTTTTATTTATTTTAATTTTTTATGTATCAATGTATCATTATTTTCTAATACTACTTTGTACCTGAGGTACGTTTTAAAAACTTGATTCCTTTCCATAGTTTTATATTTATTTAAATTATTTTTATAAGTAGTGAGTGTAACCTCTTCTTTATTTGACAAGGCAAAGGACAATTATTATTCTTTGCCATTGTGTTCATGATTAATGAGACATGATGATTAAATTATAGTTTTTTGACCATAAAATTATAATCCTGAAGCATGTAGTTGGTAATTTTAATTCAAGTACAGAAAGATCTAACCCAGATTGATTGTATGGTCATAGGTCATTGATAACATCTAGCTCTTTACAACAAAATACTATTCATTACGCGCTCGCGATTCATGTAACTTTTACATGTTTCGAAATTCGAATTAGGCGCGAAAATGGTTTTATTTCTTTTAACTTTTTTCATTCTATTTTCAAATTCGTACCAATTTATTGTAGAGAAACAAAACGCTACCAGAGCTAAGATAATTGATAAAGACGATGGTAAAAGCAGTTTAGTTTTTGTGTTTGATACAACGGGGTCGATGCATAATGATCTGAGGCAGCTTCGAGCTGGTGCAGAGATGATTTTGAAAACGGCGCTCGAAGAAAGCAATGTTATCGCAGATTTTGTGTTCGTTCCATTTCACGATCCAGGTAAGTTTTATTTTACATTTAGGTGACATTTTTGTAATTCATTGAGATTTTCACACAACTTAACTAGGTACTATGCTAGTTAATGTGATCACTGCCATTTCCTTATTTATGTACAAAAGGTTATCCCTCTGAATAAGCTACGCAAAGACATTTATGCAAATTTATTATTGAAAATGTTTACTGCGTGTTTGCTAATAGAAAATAAGTTAATTAAATTCTATGAATATGCTACATTTTTAATCAGATTCTATCTTAGCCCCGGGAAATTCAAACCTAGAAACTAAATTCAGAATTTATGTTTTTATTTACTAAAATTTATAACAAGATTCAATAACATTTTAACGCTTAATGAATTTCATCTATTTGTGTGAAATATGCAACTAACTATTTTTATTATAATTATTTCAACATTTACTAAAACAAAGTATAAATAGAATAATAGTACAGCTCGGCAAGGCCTTTTAGATTTTGTAGACAGTTTCCATACTGTTAATCTGTTAAATGTGGCCAAAGTTGAATGACTAACTTTACAAATACATAGTATATTAACTACTTAATCTTGGTTTTATGAATTATTTAGCCATCGGTCCAGCGACAGTGACAAAGGACAAGGAAGTATTCAAAGCAGCGTTACAGATAGTCCACGTGTACGGTGGGGGGGATTGCCCGGAGAAGTCCTTGGGGGGGTTACTACTAGCGCTTAACGTTAGCCGTCCCAGGTCGTTTGTGTATGTGTTCACTGACGCAACGGCGTCTGATCATAGGCTAGTGGCAAAGGTCCTGGATGCTGTGCAGAGGAAGCAGAGTCAGGTTGGTAAATTAGTACTTAGTATTTTTAATATTTATTAAATTAGTAGTAGTCTATACTTCTATACTAATATTATAAAGAGGAAAGGTTTGTATGTATGTATGTATGTATAGTTTTCACGCATAAACTACTGAACCGATTTTGATGAAATTTGGCAGAGATATCTTTAGACCTTGAGGAAGAACATAGGCTACCTTTTATTGCGAAATATGTAGGTACCACGGACGAAGCCGGGGTGGACCGCTAGTATTACATAATTTTTACAGTGGAAAAATAAATACATGAAAGGGAACAATATATTTAAAAAAGTTGCATAAGATAGCCAGTTATGGCTCTTATTTAGAGATCTACTTGATGGAGTTAATTCATTTTCAATATATATCTATTTTTAGGTAGTATTTGTGCTGACGGGACACTGTAATGACCTGACCAAGCCCACTTTCAAGGTGTACGAGCAAATCGCAGCCGCTAGCTCTGGACAGATCTTTAATCTTAATAAAAACAATGTTCATAAGGTATTTACATTATTTTTATGCATATTATCTATATAAGTATTTATTTAAAAATTATATATGTATGTTTATCAGCCATCTGGTTTCCATAACACAAGCGAAAGCTTAGTATGGGATCAGATTGTGCCGTGTCTGAAAATTGTCCTGAAATATTTATATATTATTTATTTATACATACATTGATATAAAAGGACTATTTTTGCGTCGATTCTATCGCTCATTGGAAAACTCTGCCTGAAAGCCGCGTAGTGCGCGTAAGCAGACTTTTTCTTTGGACAATTATTGAGCGTGATTGTGAATCTAGTAAAATACTAATAACTTATGTTTATAATTTCAGGTGCTGGATTTTGTAAGAACTTCTATAAAGGGCAGATCTGTTAATCTCGCGTCTTCAATCAACCCGCCTGGATATAATTATACACAAAAGGTTTGGTAGCCCTTATTTTATCTGAACTAATAATGTACCTTTACATATTCAACACGTACCTATGTAAAATTAAATTCAATTACTCTCTACATGATATTTTGACTCTCAAAACGAGTCTACAAAAAATCTCATTTCCTATTTCCTAACTATTTGTCGCAGTATAGTATGGTAGGTAGGTATTGCGACATCTACATCTACTTAAATTAATATAAAATGAGAGTCATTCATAACAGTATTCATGAATTTCTTAAAATATTAATAATTACAGATACCAGTAGACAAAACAGTCAATGAAGTAACAGTGTCTGTGTCGGGAGCCAAACCCCAGATCCGTGTGGTCAATCCCAGTGGTGAAGAGATCACTGGACCACCGCAATTGGTGACTACACTGGATCTTTCGGAAATTATGGTAATTAATAATTATATTAAAGAATTTGTATCAGCGAAATTTAAGAAAAAAAGAGAAAATAAATTTATTGCCAAAAACACGTAGTTACATACAAAATTTATCTTAAAATTATAAGGGCAAATAGACACAGCCTCAGAAAAATACTGCACAAAAACAGCGATGATTTACAGGCTGTACCAATGATTGAGGTTCGTCTGATAAATGTTGGTTTTCTTTTAAAAAAGGATAAAGTTCTTCAAATACTCTGTATTTTTTGTGTATTTAATACTATTTTAAGCGGTTAATAATATGCTTTTAAAAATATGGAACTTCGATCTACCCTCATTTTTGTTGTAGAAAAATTTAACTAGTATTTCAACTCTAGGCTTTACGATGTTAAAAAGTTTAGTAGAGCGCGAGCTTAATGCGTTTAATCATGGTTATCATTATCTTTTGGTTTGATTTTAAAAATGATTATTTTTAAAATGTTTGTAGTTAAAAATTTCCTTCTATATATTCCAGATAGTAAAAGTACTCGAACCGGAGCCCGGAAATTGGAGTATAACAGTAGGAAGCAGTGCATCTCACTCTGTCCGAGTGTTGGGCACATCGGACCTCTCTTTCTCGCACGGGTTCGCGGCTCAAACGCCACAGAGTATGAAGGACACTGGTTATAGACCTATGAAGGGTAGGTTGAGGTTAAATGGAACAAAAAATAAATGAAAATATATTTTTCGCTCAACGGACTAGTGAGTGAATTGTTATTGCATAGTTAGTTTGTTGATATCTTCGATACATGTTCGAAGTCGGATACTCGTATCATATTGTGTTTCATAATATATTTAATTTATTTAATCACGTTTAAATCTTATAGAAAACGTATTCTAGGTACTTACAACCACATGATGATCACACTTTCAAAACCGGATGCTCCAGTAAAAGTAAAATACGCGGAGATATTAAATTTGGAAGGAAAATCCTTATTTGAGGTTCCACTAGTAAAAAAACAAGATGGCGTCTATTTAGCTGATGCGTTTCTACCGCCTGATGAATTATTCTACTTATCTGTGAGTATTTTCATTGTTTCCAATAAATGAGATAGAAGAGTCTGTTTGATATACGAAATCTTTAATAAGTAATAATAAGTTTTATGTTTTGATAATTTTTTACGACTTTCTAAAGATCAGAAAAAAGTATACTTCTATTTTTAAATGATATTTTTGCTAACGCCAAGAAAAGCCGCAGTCTAAAATTTATTTTAGCTCAAATTGCATATCCTACATTATAGATAAATGGAGTCGACGAGAGTGGTCAAGATTTCAGAAGAGTCGGCACTACTGCAGTACAAGCCAAATTACCAGGTAAATTATCTACAAAGTTAATAAGTATTGAAATATTTCTTTTTTAGTTTACTAATATTTCTAATTGAATTTAGTGACTTTGTTTTTGGCGAAGTGTAAAAAAAAACCATTTTTGTTACAGATGCTCCATACTTAGTTGTGCCTCAGAGGGTATGTTAATTTTTCATCTTTCTTTGCCGATGCATTGTTTTCTTATTCTGAAAATAATGCGGATGCCTCACCAACTCAGCCACTCGTCAGAATAGAATAAATTCGATCACTCGGGCGGGTCACGAGTGGCTGAGTTGGTGAGGCATCCGCCCCGGAATGGCGCGAAGGATGCGGGTTCGAGTCCCGCCTCGTGATCGAATTTTTTCTATTCTTTATAAATTTATATTTATAAAGCATTTGAATGCCATAAAACCAAAAATATAAATTAAACTTTAATTTTTAATAATTTAATTACAAATTCAGATACAGGCCCGTACACATGAGCATATAGTTCTCTCTTGTGAAGTGGACAGTCTTGTTCCTGTGACCGTCGCTTGGTATAAAGACTCTGTTAGTTTGCAGAGGGGTTCTAGCTTGTGAGTATTCTTTTTATGTTATTGATCTTGTAAATAATAAAATTGTTTTTTTTTACAATTGATATTAATCAAACCTATTTCCCTTAGTTTTATTTATAACACTACTAGTTTCCGCCCCGGCTTCGCCCGTGGTACCTACATATTTAAACTATCCTATCTCTCAAGTTGGATCGAACTGCACATGGTGTGCGAATTTTATTATAATCGGTTAAGTGGTTAAGGAGTCCATTGAGGACAAACATTGTGACACGAGATTTATATATATTAAGATTAAGATAGTTTAATAATGAAACAATTTTTTGGTCAAACAAACATGTGTTTTGTGCCTTTTTGTTCTCTTTTTGTTTGTGTACAATAAACATTGACGTTCTAAAATCCTATAGATTCACAATCTTCTATTAAAAGTTCGTCAAAAAATGTCCAAGCGGTGATGTATGAAACATGAATTGAAATTAACATCTTATTCCGAGGCAGTATCGCTTAAAACGTAACATAGTACCTATTGCTAATTCGAAAACTCTCCCTGATACATGTGTAGGCACAGTTTTTTTCGGACACTTTAACTTGATTGTTGTTTATAGTACTTCTATGACAATAAATAATATCTATTAATAATTAAAATACATTTACCCATACATACAGACAGAGCACAACACTAGATCACGATATATCAGACGTGCGTGAAGGACACGCGGGTTCATACACTTGTGTGGCGGGGAACGCCGCGGGGACAACTAGTGCGGAAACTGTGTTGGAGATTATTGGTAAGATGTGTGTGTGTGTGTGTGTGTATGTTGTTGATCAAGTGAATGACATGGGCATTTTCTACAGTATCCGTAAGAGGTTATAATGGCAAGTTAGTAAGAAAGAAGTATAATTTAAAGTTCCTTTTAGTGTGATTTTCGCGTTTGATGTGTAGTACTAATATCAAGTGACTTGAAAAGTGTTAATTATAAATTTTCTTATTTACCTACATGTTAAAATCTATTGATTCGCTTTACAATGTTTATTCTTCGTTTGAAATATAAATGACGGTAGTAAAATTTTATACCTACCAGACAACCCTGACTATGTTCTATGACCCTCATATGTAATTACTGTTCCGATGACACATTATACGATTTGCTTTTTCAATAGTATATTTTTCTAACCCCAAAATATGCATTTCCTGTCATCTATTATTAATACTTGTCCCATAACATACACAAGATTACTTACAATTTTTTGTTCTTCATTTCAATAACGTTCAAATTTACAGTGGATCCGCCTCAAATATCAGTGTTGCCAGCTAACACAAGCATTTTAATTGACGAAGACTTGACTATAACTTGTTCTGTATTCAGCGAAGCTCTATTATATGGATCGAAAATTATTTTTAACGGCACTGATGAAGATTCTGGTAAGACAAAATTGTAATAATATTGAAGTGAAACTTTTTTAGGCGAGTAAAATTTCATGGTCGTGTCATGGCAGTACCGTCACATCATGGAGTAAGCCGACGATTTTGGTATATTTGAATCTTGTCAAAGAAGTTTCACTTCTGACACGTGTGCTCGGCGCACAGGCTTTTTATATTTAAAAATTTTACATAAATCAATAAATGTTTTAAATTTAGTTCTAGATTTCCAATTGGAGCCCAATGTGGACGGTATTTATACATTCAATAAAAGTATTAAAAATGTGAGTGAAAGGAACGCAGGATTGTATACATGTCTCGCTCGGAATAGAGGTAGGTTTTTTATTACTATTTATTTATTTATTTTGATTTTATTTAAGTATAATATAACTTTATATAAATTATATAGGAATACATTCCTGTTTAACCCCTCTATCTACTAAAAACCG
>CAJQZN010036320.1:6332-23965 GCA_907164685.1 Colias eurytheme | reverse complement strand
GTATTTGAGGCTCAATTTATATTAAAACACAAGGATGATGCAATCACCTTTATTTGACACAACAAACTGACATACGATCGGTGACATTATTTGTGTGTACCCTCACTAATATACTACAATAATATGTATATACGAGTTCTACTTTACTGTTAACCGCATATATGCCTCAGTATTACAATTAAAAATGTAAATAAAACAAAAAAAATGCGTTATCATGATTTAATTATTTTATGGTCAAACGGTTCTTGTATGCGGTAGAATTTTCCAACAGCCACTCACGTTATATAAAAAAAAAAATATTAAAAGTTTTTTTATTACATTTCAAAATACTGACTTTGTCAACAAAATATTATATTAAATCAATGGTCCTAAAACACTTCCTTGCGGAATTCCATTGTTAATTGTTATATAATCATTTAGCTGAGGCAAAATCTGTTACTTCGACTAACTCAAATGATCGTAACTTTTTCCTAATTTATTCGGTACTTTAAATACTAACCTATAAACAGTATGCAGCGTGGCATCTAACAAGCTCGCATAATTCTCAGCTTCATTGTAGAAGTTGGCGTGTTTGATCAGTAAGGGCAGGATCGAGTTGCCGATGTAGCGGTTCATTGATAGCGCCATATCGGATTCACAACCGTCATTCTGGAGCAAATAAATGGAATTTACGATAATATATTATAGAATAAATAGCAAGAGTCATACAACAAATAAAAAACGAAAAAAGAGCGATCGTTTTGTTGGTAAATTGAAACAAAATGATTGTAGAAATTAAACGGTGACATTTAATTGATAAAAGTTAAAGCTATGTTGGATTTGCAGCCGTCGTTCAATTAATGATATTTCAGATTTAGCAATAAATAGAAAGAAGGAAGAAATATAACTTAAGATGTAAGGAAACGGAAAAAGGCATAAATTATAAAGGCAAAATTAAACTTGAATATGACTATGTCTGATAATGTATACTATCTCTATTATCTATTTCTCTAAAAAATACAAATTGAACGGCAATGCCTAATGACCTTGCTATTTCTAAATTCACCATTACCCTAATTAACAAAAAAAATCACGATTTCAAAACAATAATTAACAACAATATCATAATAAAACTTACTCTATCCAACATAGTAGCTGCTCTCAAATCAGGCAAGAAAGCTTCTTCCAGAAGCCGATAGAACAATTCCTGTGTTTCTATTCCGTACACTCGTTCAAGGAATAGACCTACACTTTGCTTGTGCCCAGGGATCAGACCGGAGGGCATATCTGTGGAGATAAATAAATAAATAATTCAAAAAAATGTGATTTTTTATAGTATTGAATTTCGAGATTTTGGAAGTTCCAATTGTCTCTCCAAAACTTTCTCTATAATCATTATGGTCTATTTCATAGCATTTGAAAAAAGATGACTGAAACTAGTGATATTGAAGCATTAAATATCGAAAATTCTTAAATTAATGCTACAGATTTTTAATTCTTTAACATATTTTCTGTCATATATGGACGATTTATTAAGCACATATTTTATTGGTTCAATTAAACTTTTAATATCAATTTAGCTTCACTTATAATCGATTCTTACCAGATTTAGGTCTTTCTTCACCAGCAGCTGGATTATTCAACGTGAACCTAAGACTCAGTACTCCCTGCAAGTCCTCTAATGGTACTAGAGAACGCAGGATAGCACGAGCTCTAAGAGATTCGTTTTTACCCTGGAATGTTAGAAATTTCATTATGGAAATCTACGTCTTATTTATCTACTTGCTATTGATGGAAAAATGATAATTTTCTGAGTAAGCTTAAAAAAAAGATAGAAATGATTTTTGAATTGTCTTATTTAACAAAAATGTGTTAGCTTATTAATGAGTTCTTTCAGAATTATAAAACTGTTGCAATGGAAATATTATACTAATAACATAACTATAACTACGTGAATAAGAATTAAGATAATATGAATTTTTTTAAATGTAAACTAGCAATTTACCGTGGCTTAGCCCAGTTTAACTAAACGTCTTCTCAAGTAAAGATTTGAGCTTTCTTATCGTAAAATAATTTTAAAAATCTATTAAGTATATTCTGATTTAAGTAATGACATTCAAAAGTGCTTCTAGAAGAAGTCTAATTGAATAAATAGATGTATGAGTTTGAGTTTGTAAATCGTAACAAACAAACCAATCCTAAAATCTTAGTATTTTTTTAAATATTATTTGTATTAGTATTTTATTGATAACGGTATCGGTAGTATTAGAATTAGTATTAATTATAGATATACTACTCACAAGAGCAATAACAGCAGCATCAGGCGCACATCTTCCCAACAAATCAACAAGTGTGCAATAGAAATTCAAAATGGCTGCTCCTGTATCTATATAGTCTTCGTCTTCATCTGATTCGGGAAGCGGATGACTGAACTGAAATTGGGACTTCATTGGATTTTAGTATATCGTTTTGGTAATAAAAAAGTGTATTTATGGATAGTTAGGGAAATATATCGGTTTGGAAAGTAGTTGGGATTTTTTGTGGTTTTTTGGATCTTTAATTATGTGAGTGTACGTGTTTCTTTCCTAATATAAGCGGGGATTGCTTGATATTAATATATTTAAGTTACGGATGATTTTGAGTAATGAAGTTTTTATATACAAATTGATTTGTTATTGCGTATTTTCAGTTACTATAATAACTAAAGAAGTCTTCTTTACCACATAGTGCTGGTCCAAGGCATTTGGAGCGATCGATAACGAAATAATCGTCTTTTCTATCCTTTTTTCTTATATTTTACCCCCTACCTTTATTCCTATTTTTTCTACCCCTTTTACTAATTTCAATACTTACACTAACATCACCCTCCGCTTCCAGATCTCTTAGTTTCCGTCTATCAGCAATCCTCTCACTCATTTTATTAGCATCGACTATCGCTTTAAGAAGACCTTCACCTTCACCACGTAAAGCTGGCCCGAGACATTCGGGACGACGGATTAGGAGACGAATTACTAGATTGGCGTTTTCTTCTACGCTTTCACCGTTTACCTAAAAGTTTAATAGTTTCATAATGTATGAAAGTTATTATAAAATAAATACATGTTGAATTGAAAATAGTCGCTTATATTCTAAACATGTATAGAAAAATAATGTATCAAAATGTAATGAGATGAAATGACAATTTATGAAAATATACTTCAAAAATGCCTAATAATATTTGAATGAACCAAGAAGCTTATATCTAATACACTGGAGATTTCAGTATGAAATCATGTTCATACTAAAATCTCCAGTGTATTAGATATAAGCTTCTTGGAATGAACACATAAAATGACAATGGATGAAAACACTATTCGTTAAATACATGTGCATTGACAAATATATAAGTATAAGGAAAAATTAAATACGCGTAAAATGATGAGTAAATGAAAGTATACGGAATTTTCTTATTTCCAATAAAATAAATTAGTCAGTTTACGTATTGTATTAAATTACATAGTCTTATTAAAAAAAACTTACCCAAACACAGAATCTCAAGAAGTCCAAATATCTTTCACCTTCCACGGGATCCCAACCCAAATCTGGATAACCTTTCTCGACTAACTCAGAGTTACTTTGAAGCCCACAACGAGATAGATACACTGCTATCTTTTCTAGATAGTGCTCTCTGAAATTGGGAAAATTAATTTTAGTAATTTTGAAGTACTTACTATTTTTATTTTTGAAGTGAAACTTCTTTAGGCGCGATGACAATAAATTTCAAGTCACGTCATGGCAATACCGTCACGTCATAGAGCAGGGCGACGATTTTGGTATCTTTGAAACTTGCCAAAGAAGTTTCACTTCTTACACAATGCTCTTTTTTTAATAGACAGAGAATGATTCAAGAGAAAGGTTTTGTTTGACAGCAGGATGTTGGAGTTGCTTTACAACTCTACACTACTCTAAAACTCTACTAACCTCAAAGCCAACGCAAGTTCCGTGTTCTCCATCAAGCTGGAGTAAGCCACATCTAATGGAGTGGATCCTCTGAGCGAGGGTCTGGACAGCAGGATGTTGGAGTTCTCCAGCAGGAAGTCGAAGTGGTCGAACATCGCCTTCTGGTTCTGTCGGCCCGTGCGACAGAAGTAGCAGAGGAAACGGCAGCACGCTACCACCATCTCGTGGGAGGTGTCCTGGGAAATTAATTGGAATATATGAAGAATTGTCAATCGTGCAATGTTTCTTTGTTATTGAAGTAAAAACTTCTTTAGCGTCGTTGGGTATAAAATCTTAAACTCGCGTCAGGACACGTGACCTGATCGAAAAAGCGTAAGACATGCTCAACGTTAATAATCAAGTTTTCACTTCTGCCGGCACTCCCGGAGTACAACCCGTCTTTTTTTGTGTCTGTGACTCTTTCTAACTATATCTATGAATTAAGCTGATGCCATCGCTGAGGTATCTAGCTGTTTATGTTAGTATCTGTTTGTGTGCGTGTGTATTCGTTTGTCTGTATGTGTGTATACCTTCTCCTTATCCTCGGGTGTGGGCGGCGAGGCGGCGGGCGCGTCGGACTGCGCCTGCGCGCGCCGACCGAGCGTGTTCATCATTACCGCCATTACGTTCTCATGAACACGTAACACCCTAAATGTGTGATTGTTTACATTAAATAACGTTTTATTCGAGGATGTACGGGCTTATCCCGTACGTGTGTATAATTAATTAATCTTAAATAAAAGAGTTATTAAAATATAAAAAACTTGTAATAAAATGGATGAGTCACGCGAGGTACTCTTAATGACCGTCGACAATGAACTGATTTGAATCCATACTAATATTATAAATGCGAAAGTAACTCTGTCTGTCTGTCTGTCTGTTACTCAATCACGCCTTAACTACTGAACCAATTTGCATGAAATTTGGTATAGAGATATTTTGATGCCCGAGAAAGGACATAGGATAGGTTTTATCCCGGAAATCCCACGGGAACGGGAACTACGCGGGTTTTTCTTTTACTGCGCGGGCGATGCCGCGGGTGGAAAGCTAGTATAATATAAAGTTTAAAATATTGGAAACAACTTGGTTTACGCAATATGCAAGCACCTTATTGCACTTTGGACGTGCTTGCTCGTACAGAGGATTGTGGCGTTTTCATTGTTCAAGTAATCGTTAAGCAAAATTTGTACGAGCTTAGAAAGCTTAGCATTACAACAATTACAAACACCTAATGTGTTATCCATTACAAACAATTTATAAAAATACAAACACATTTGAAATTTATGTAAAGCTTAATTTAGTTCTAGAAGTAATAGGATTCTTTATGGCATGTATTACTAGCTTGTATAGCACTATTTTAAACAAATAAACTGAGTTTGAACTTCCCTGTATTATCTTTAACATCTAGAGTGTTCTTAATGTTAGCAACTTGAAATAGCAATAAATTTTACGATGAAGTCATAACATATATATGAATATTGAATATTAATGTAACTTACCTAATTAAATCTGGATGCTGGAAGAACGTGTGGTTGTTGACAAGTTTCCTGAAATAGAAATCAAATAGTAGAATTAAACTAACATAAATTACGAAGCAAAATCAAAAGTCAAGTTCAGTTTTAACAAATTATTGCGAAAATATTTTTTTTTCGGAAATTTCATATCTTTCTTTCACTCTTTTTTCAAAATTATTGAAATTCTATTTTGTATCGAGGTTTACTTACCACAGCCTCTTCCTCATCAATTCCTCCTCTTCCTGGCTCATCTGTACTGGCAGCAACGCTCGAATCTGGCTAAGTCCGACCCACATCTCCGCTACATCTAGTTTTGTTTTGGCATTTATGACGTAGGTTTTTTCTAGAGCTCTGATTAGTTCTCCTACTGCGTCGTATTGACGGACTAGCAGACTGGAAAATTATTAATTAGATTTATGCTTTATTATATTGAAAATTTGATTAAGTCACAAGTTGTTTTATTGTACAGATAAACATGACTTTGTTTAACTTATCTCAAAAATACCTTAAAAATATGTAAATAGAAAAGTTAAAATTAAGATAGTTTGACGTTTTGATTCAAAATTTAATAATTATTGAATAAATATTACTTTGTTCTATCAGTTTGAAGTTAAATAGAAGAAACCAAATATTTGTTTAGCAAATGAACTGCTAAAAAGACAATTTTTCCCGTCATCTTCGAATTTGTCATTATAACAATCATTATTATTTAAATGCACATTCCTCAAAAAATCTTTTTTTTTCTTATAATAATTACAATAATACGAACCTAAACATTTCCCTCACAAGCTTAGGAGTTTCGATCTGCGATTCCTCCGCCCAATTAACTATCGTCTGTATCAAAACTTTGCGGAATTTCTCTTCTGGCGTTTTCCTTGGTTCCTCTACAAGCGCCTGTAAGTTTATTTTCTTTTATAATAAGTTAGAGTTCATTGCTTGCTAACGTGGGTGTTAAATTTGTGCTCATTTCAGTGTTCTTACAAAACGAGCAATGTATTTTGAATACATTTTCATGGTATTGCTATATTAGTACTTGTTGCGATAAGTTAGTTTTAATAGGATTGACGATGCTTTTGATATGGTACCTACTTGTATTGTAGGTACTTTTTTATCTCATTTCTATGGTGTAAAAATAAAACACGCTGTAAATTCTAAGTGTAGTGTTTAGAATTACTAAATAAAATCAGGCCAAAGTGCGAATTGGCGGATTTAAAAGTTCCGAAGTCATTTAGTTCTAATTACCAAGAAAATAATGCGTCAGAATAATTTTAATAATTCTATCTAATATCAACAGTTATTCTGTGTACATAAATTTTTGATATTTATATAAGAGTCATAAAAAATGTGATCTTAAAAGACTTTGGAACTTAATTTTGTTAAGTTAGAGGACTCTATTATTCTTTCATCTAGTTTTACCTCTTCAACAACACTTTCTGTGTCTTCCTGTAATTAAAGTTTAGTTTGTGTCAACTGTCAATGTGTTATTTTTTATTTTATTATTAACTGCTTATTTACCACATTAATTTTAACGTTTTTAAAGGTTAGAAATAAAGTTAAGATTTTCATTTTCATCTTTATTAGTCACAAAAAGTTAAAATGCGGATGAAATTGTATAAGTGACGTTATATTATTATCAATAAGTAGACTTATTTCTTTAGTATTTAACGAAACACCTTGTTTATTTCGTTTATATTTTATTAAAATGAAGTTTACCTTTGGTTCTTCTTCCAATTCTTTAACAGTATTGATGATGTTGTACAGTTTTCCAAATGCTCCTCTCTTTATTTCTGGTTCTGATGACTGCTGAAATTTAGTTTTTCATTTAGTTATAATTGTATGTTTTTGTTTATAAAACTTATATTAATATATTATTCTTTCTTTCTTTGTATTAATATAATAATATGTTGATCTTTTTAATTTTATGAACTTCAATTAATAATATCTTCATTTGCACCAATCGATATACATACTCGTTTTATTTAAAAAAAATGATTATGGCCATTTTACTCATTAGGTTAAGTACTTTCGATATCAGTTTAAAGTTTTTTGATATCTGTAATAGTTACGGAATAATCGTCTGTGCACACTTAACGATTACACCCTATATAGCTTTGTAGGACACATAAATACCAAGAATAAACAATTGAGCCAAAACAGACTTATCTCCTCATCAATTTTCCACCTGCAATATTATAATTCTTATCAATTCAGCTATTGAAGTGAAACTTGTTTAGGCTCGTTGAGAGTAAAATTTCAAGGTCCCGTCATGGCAATACCATCACGTCATGGAGTATCGACCATTTTGGTATCTTTGAACCTTGCCAAAGAAACTTCTGACACTTTTTTTAGGTCACCTTTAGGAATTTTAGAATTTTATTTAGGAGCCGAAGGATTCATTATTCTGACCTGTGTAATTATGTCAATAAAGAATTTTTATTTTATTTTATTTATTTATTTAAAGACAAAATTCATATAATTAAATTACTCACATCACCATCCGGTTCTTGCAAAGCACCCAAAGAAACATGACTCATGAGTGCATCGTGGAAATCATTCATACGTGCTATTAATTCTTCTCCACACGGACAGTTCTCTGGGTCCTCTTCTTCTAAGTGCTTGAAGCCTGTTGATTTGATTTAGGATTTGATTTTTGAATTTTGATTTAGGACTTTTAGCTTAGACTCTGCTCAGCGGTAAAGGTACATGTTTAGATGTTAGTTAGTTTAGTTAGTTAGTTAAGTTTAGTTACATGTTAGTTTCAGATTTCAATTTGAAATCAAATTAAACACATTGAGATATACATATGGAGACGACACCGCCTACATCACTTATGTTCCGCTCAACATACGCCATATGGCGTAACTGCACGCTCATTTTTTATTTGTTTTAAAGTGAAACGCATCAAATATGCCTTCGTGTGTGTTACGATATTGCACAAATAATACAAATAATACGGAAAAGTGCAAAGGAATAACTTTTATCGGTAAGTACCTAACTAGATAATAATTTTTAAAACTTAGTTAGAGCAAAAAAATGGCACACAGATTTTGTTCGTGGTGTCTCCTCCATACGTAGTAATATTATCTCAATGGGTAAACATTAAATTCTAATTCGACTTCAACATTTTAGTTAGCTATAGTCAATTTGGAAGATTTCTTATTACTAGATAATATATTTTTGAACGTCAAACATTTTAGCCCGTGGTTTTGTTGCCATGTATATTATTGTATGTATTGTTTACTGGGCAGTAAACTTTCAGTTTATCAAGTTTTAACACAACCTATTTAGTAGTTTTTACGTAAAAAACCATTTTCGAAAACAGTTGGATTTGCAAGATCACAAAAATCTCACTTCAATAGATTTTTCGGATATATTTCTGCCCACCATACACTAAAGTGCAGTAACAGCAAAATCACGATTTCGAGTAAAACGCATTTAAAGTTAAGAATTGATTTTAAAAAATCAACAGAATGATAAGCAAAAAAATTTGAATGCAGAAAGGTTGTAAAGGCATAGGTTCACACGTTAAAGCAATAAAAAAAAATATATCTTAATAACTGAATTTATTATGGCCATTTATTCTTTTTGGTGCCTATTACTGCATAGCCTTTTTTGTAAAAAATACCATTTTAAACTTAGTAAAATGCAGCAAAAAGCCCTATTACTGCGTTTGGATCAGTTATTTTGTCAAGAAACCCAACTAACATGCAGTAAGGTCAAAAAAAATACTGCATTTTAGTTAGTTTTTTAAGAAAAAAGTGTTCAATTTACTAGTGCAGTAAGAAAAATAGCTAGTTCACAGTTGCAGTATTTAAAACATTAACTGCACTTTAGCTAGGAATAATCATATCTGTGTCATTATGCTATCCAAACTAATCTGCAGTAATGCTGTATTTTACTGCGTGTTAGTCAGTTTATAATGATAAAAGAATGTTAAGTATTCACAACTAAAATGCGACAAGCTTTGATTTTACTGCATTTTAGTTGGGAGTTCGTGACAATAAATTGTATTTTCTTAATTTGCAGTAAAAATAGCTTGTATGGCGGTAAATTTTACTGCGTATTAATTTTTTTTTTAATTTTTTTCCAGAAATATAAAACTATCTAAAGAACTGTAAAATTATATTGCTTACTGCATTTTAGTTATGAAACCTTAAAATTTAATCTGCAGTATAATTTATACTGTATTTTAGTTGGGAAATCACGCCAAATTGTTAATTTTTTTCGTTTGCAGTAAGTGAAAACTGTTAAATAAAAACCATTCTTATAGTCTTAGAAATAAGTAAGTTAATTCAATAGAAAGCTTAAGAAACCCGCTTTCAGAATCACTAATAAAACGAAAAATCACAAAAGGGCTGTTACTGCTCTTTAGTCTCTGGTGGGCAGATTTATACTTACTATAGTAGAGCCATTTTAATAGGCAACATTTGACAGTTCAACAAAATTCAACAATGTAACCTAGTAACGACGACATAGAATAACATGATATTTCGTTTTGTTAGAACTGCACATTTGCTTAACTTTTTTCAATTACGATTACATATTTATAATAATAATGACCGATGCAACTAATTTTAGGATTTGATTTTACTGATAAACCATTCTAAACATAATAAACATTTTCTTATTTAAAGAACTGACGTCGCTACAATTTTGTGTCAATAAACCTTTTTTCTTTTTAAATACCAGAGACGTTACTCTAAAAATCGAAATCTGACATCTAGAATCGAATGCATTGATTACTTGGGAATAAAAATCATCATAAATTATTGACATGTGTTTCAAGTTCGATTAACAAATGTTTAAAGTCCGTATCGATTAATTCGCTTTAATCGATGTTTTTAAGCAGGTTACCACCCTATGAAGATAAAATTGATAGACGTCAAATGTTGCCTATTAAATTGGCTCAACTATAAGTAAAAAAATTATATCATCAAATCTATATAATGCTAGTGGTCCGCCCCGGCTTCGCCCGTGGTACCTACATGTTTAAACTATCCTTCCTCTCAAGTTGGATCGAACTGCACATGGTGTGCGAATTGTATTATAATCGGTTAAGTGGTTTAGGAGTCCATTGAGGACAAACATTGTGACACGAGATTTATATATTATATTAAGATTAAGATGTCATACTTACTCAGTATAGCGTTCATTTGTTCTCTGGGCGGACAACGGAATTCTCTCGTTTTCTTAGCAGCCACTGCACTTGGCAGATCCGACTGCTTAATTTCTGTGTAACGCCTGAAAAAAAAGATATGGTCAAGAAACAATTAGTACCTAATTGTTATATTTATAAAACAAGGAAAGATTATTATTAAAAAAAATATTTTTTGATCGCAAAAGTAAATACGAATCATCACAGAGGAATCATATTTCGATAATATTTCTTTTTATTTAAATAGACCAGCTAGATTTTTAACGGACTTCAAAAAAGAAGTTTCCAGCTTCCATTCTAGATAGGTACCTTTTTTTTATCTAATTACTTCAAAAAAGAATTCAATGTAATATCATCTCAATTTTCCTCACCTCAACTGATCCGACTGCAAATCGCCCACAAAATCATGCGCAAACGCAATAATGGATTCCACTCGATGTCGCAACTGAATATCGTTCAAGTGTTGGAGCAAATAGCACATTTGGAGTTTGGCACCTTCCGCCATTTTCATGTGAAGCAAACCCTTTCTGTGCTCGTCTTTGCCTTCTGCAAGTTTTATAGGAAAAAAATAAGGATTAAATAATGAGTCTTTGTTTGCCTGGTGGTAAATATGATGTTTTTGTATAAGTAAATAAAAAAAGACGTGTATCACTCGGGGACTGCCGCGGTAAAGCTATTGCATGCTATGCCTTCAAGTTTTTTCGTTACGGAATTTCTGGATTCGGTCCCCGCGCTCAAGGCCCGCGATAGAAGCTATGCAATAGCTTAATATAAAAAATGTAGGTATTGGTTGTATTTTATTAAATTATTATTAGAATTTTCAAATATTTATGAATTATATTTTTTCGAATAAAAATTTAGAATACTTAATCAAAAAAGTTACAATACAATAAGAAATACTGTTTTGGTAGTCTAATAACATTAATAAATATTTAAATATGCGTTATTTTACAAGTGATTTATAACCTCATTTCTATAATAAAAGTTATTCCAAAAAATAAACTAATGAAATAACTGTTACAAGAGAACTGACCCTGCTTAGCTTCAAATATAATATCGTACTAAATAAATATATTTTTGAAGTGAAACTTCTTTATCGGGGTTGGACAAAAATTTAGTGTAACATTTTTGCGTTACGCCGTACGCGTGACATTTTTGCGTTACGCCGTACGCGTGACATTTTGCGTTACGCCATACTCGTGACATTTTTAAGGTCATAAAGAAGTTTCACTTCTTACGTGTGTACCTACTCTAGTACACGCATACATTTTTTTCCAATATACCTTTATCAAAAGTGGGATCCCAGGTCTCAGGGTTGATCATGATGAGCAGCTTCTCAACATCTTCGTCTCTCATCATTCCAACAAGGAGTAGTCTATCCACTAGCTTTATAAGAGGTCTAGAAGAAATAATAAATAAGTATTAAAATGACGTTAGTGAGCTATGTTTATAATATCAAGATTTAGAATTAAAAGTGTCACAAAAGTGGCACATAATATATTGTTTTCGATCGATAATACTAACGCCGCGTTTAACCGGTAAGTGAAAATGCCGAGTGTTAACGCTGCGTTTTAATAAACGCAGTTTACGCGTACTGACCGGTTGGCTTGGTTGGTAGTGGCCCTGTCTTCCAAGCCAGAAGTCGGGGGTTCGATTCCCACCCGGGGCAAATATTTGTGTGATGAACATAGATGTTTGCTCTGTGTCTGGGTGTTAATTATCTATATGTATAAGTATTTATTTAAAATTAAATATATATGTTTATCAGCCATCTGGTTTTCATAACACAAGCGAAAGCTTAGTTTGGGATCAGATCGTGCCGTATGTGAAAATTGTCCTGAAATATTTATTTATTTAATCGTTGCGTGTAAACATTTCATTTAACGATCACGTGTGAACGCTGCCTTTATGTACCGTATTTAACCGTGTTAAAAACAATTAATATTTATTATTTTAATTAAATAATTAAACGATTACAAACGAAGCGTTTAACTGTTGCGTGTTAACGCCGCGACCAAACGCCACGTTTACCCATAATTGATGGATTATTATACAATAAAATATAATACTCACAAGAACAAATTCTCGTTGCTTCCTCCCACAGGATCTCGGTTGTGAACCTAAAAGGAAATATAGAAATGAGAAAAACATGGCTTTTCTGTAAAGAAAAATTTTCATGTTTTTGCAACATTGATCTTTGCTGCATCATCCTTGCTAGCAGCGTGATATTAATTATAGCTTGCCTAGATAAATCTATACTAATATTATAAAGCTGAAGAGTTTATTTGTTTGTTTGAACGCGCTAATCTCAGAAACTATTGGTCTGAGCCCATTTATCGAGGAAGGCTAGGCTATACATATACGTCGCGGAAGAATTCCAACAAATACCCGCGGCCCCCTTCATTAAAGCGGCTCGACGGAACACAGTGGGGTTTTAGTCGGTAAGAATCCGACATAACCCACGGCTCCTTCCCCGGGGGCCGTGGGTATCTTTGGAAGATTTCCCCACTATAAAAAAAAAAGGCTATACATATACATATCATCATCACGCCAAGATCATCAGGAGTGGTTCAATGCGGGTAAAACCGCGGGGCACTGCTAGTAAAAAAATTGGTTGTCTGTAAAGTCGGTTTACTGACGATAGTTGAACGTGACAACGTCCGATTGCGCTTCTTTGTCGCTCGTTCCGCGCTCTCGCTTGCACTTCAAGCCTTACATGGAACGCCTCAGAGCGAGGTAACGCCGCATGAGTCATGTTTTTTCATGCGTGCAGCCGGCTCTATCGAATTATAAGACGTTGTCACGTCAATAAAACACAAACCTGATTAGTTTCCACGGCCTCAGCGAGCGCCTGCATCACGAAGGATCTCACAACTTCTAGCGGGAAGTATGGAGAATATAGATTGCTTATGTCCGATATGTTTTCACTGAAAGAAAAAAAAACATATTACAAAGACACGAACGTCCCGCATTGAAAAAATTGAAACACGCCTCAGGTTATTGGCTATTAAACAAACTGGACAATGAAAATCAATAAATCGTCTCGGACACTTTTTAGATATTGAATAAATCTTTAATTTAAGATATTATAACACATTGTTACTAATTTATTTTTCTTAAACGAGTTCCTAAAGAATTAAAGACCAATCAAGTCAAAATCACTCTTAAAATCGATACGGCCTCTTAATTCCCGGTTTGGGCTTCTGAATAGGTTCTGTTTAGCTTTATCTGTCAGTTAAAATTTAAACATAGATGGAAAATGTCATATGTCTTAAATAGGCTATCAGGGACATTAGTAGCACGTAGACAAAGCCGTAAGAGCAAAAATTGAATTTATGTAATGATAATTTTCCTTAATAATCATTATCAAAAAAGTTTCATAAAACAATCGATTTTAATACTGGTTCAGATAGAGGTTCATTTTGAGCAGTTACCTTAGCTACAGTCATAAATATTTCTAAAATTATTTTTTTCTATGATCTTACGTAACTACAAATTAAAAATTACTAAAGGCAGTTTAGATTTAAATCGCACTTAAAACTGATTGTGGTTTCTAACTAAATAGATCTACAAAAATATAAAAATTCCAATACTTACGCAATATTAGTCATGTTCATTTGCGGTCTAACACTTTCAGTTTGTAGTGACCGTAGACTGTGGCACATTTCTGGATCTTCATACAATGCTTTAAGTTCTGGACCCAGGGGAATTACGAATTCGTTCTTACATGCCTCCCTGTTTAGTAAATTAAAAAAAAAAAAAAAATTAGAGAAAATTTATTTCGGCAGATATTGAAAGTAACTTTGCAGAAAGCAGAAATAATAAGAGTAGATGAAGAATAATAAATTAGACTTAGAGTCGAAAAGTATTATTATAACAATAGTAATAATGGTATTAACAACAGAGGCGGCTCGTGACAAAATTGTAAGGGTGTTCACTTGAAATAAAACAACGAAAATACAATAGCGTTAGCAGGATAATTTATTACGTAAAAAAAATGAGCACCACAATATTATAAATCCATACTTAATATTATAAATGCGAAAATAACTCTGTCTGTCTGTCTGTTACTCAATCACGCCTAAACTACTCAACCAATTTGCATGAAATTTGGTATGGAGATATTTTGATACCCGAGAAAGGACATAGGCTACCTTTTATTGCGAAATATGTACCACGGGCGAAGTCGGGGCGGACCTCTAGTAATATTATAAATGCAAAAGTGTGTTTATTCGTTTTAATGTGACATGGCCATGGGTAACTCTTGACAGCGGTGAAACGACTCATACTAATGCGAATTTAACATCAGGGGAATCCGCGGGCAAAGAAAAATATATGAATATTGTTTTCAATAAAAATGATGATGATGATATTCTTCATGAAATTAATAATAATTCCATAATTCCAGGGCCCTGGAAGCCAGGAAAATTTCTATACGCCAGGAAAATTTCCATAAGAAAGGAAAATTTAAGACAGGTAAATTTCCATAAATCCGGAAAATTTCTATACGTCAGGAAAATTTCTATACGCCAGGAAAATTTCGATAAGCCGGTTGATTAAAACTTGTTGATTTAAATCATGTTTTAAATCAATCGTGCCAACCCTGGTTACAGATACTCACATAGTTGTATTAATACTTACATAGTAGTAGCGTGTGATTCCAAATGCAACGCAATGAGCAGATCGTAGAAACCTTGACGTAACGGACCAGACATGTATTGTGATTGGATCGCGTATAATAGTTGTTTTTGGTCCACATGTTGGCATAATGCGTGGGCCGCTCTGAAATAATATTTTAAGTAAATATATCTTTAGCAACAAAGTTAAATCTATGTGTTGAGGAATAACTGACAATATGTTGCTAGCTACACAAAGTTTTCAGCCAAATTCTTGCTTAAAATTATCAAAATTGATCAACTGTTGGTCTATATCGAAAATGATAAAAATTATATAAATAACGATTTACTTGATGTACTATTGAATAAATGCAAACCAAATTATGAGAAAAGCAATAAATTTATTACTCCTGTAGAAAACTGTGAAGGTATACAAACAGATAACATTTAAAAATGATACTTTGAAAAGCAAACTACAAACAAAAATAAAAGAAAGACTAAGTATATTTTGAAAGGAAAGCTAAATACCTGTAATTACTCTGATAGCACAGAGCAGCGTACAACGTCAGAGTGTGCGAGTGAAAACTTAGTAGTTTGTCCATTTCTATCAATTCCAGAATATCAATACAACGATCCTCCTCTGTAACATAATATGACGTAAATATAAAAATATTGTAAATTATACATCTTTAAGAACTTTGTCCATTGTAAAAACTTAAGATAATCTTATAATTGGAGTACATACAGATTTAAAAGAAATTGTGTCATTTACTTTAATTTTTTTTTTTTTTAAACATGACGAAGAAAATGCAGTTTTACTATTGAATAAATAAAGAACGAGTGTGCCGAATACACGTATCAGAAGTGAAACTTCTTTGCCGAGGTAAAAGACCAAAATCATCGCCTTACTCCATGACGTGACGGTATTACCAAGACCTTAAACTTTTAATTAAACGCACCTAAAGAAGTTTCACATCAAAACATCACATACCTGGAATATGTAAAGCTAACATAGACACTGCATCTTCACACAACATCGACCAACCACGAATGTCTGACAGTTTTAGTGCATGTACTTGTAGTGATTGATTTGGTACCTGCAAAATATAAAAAAAATGATAAGAATATTTAAAAGTTATGAGAACACAAATAAACATATTGTTTCTTTAATTTATTACATTTAATATGAGCAAAAGATTTTTTAGAATTACAATTGTGTGTGAAATATTATAAAAACATGAAATAGCATGAAATTAATTAGCAAGGATCCTTTGATATTTAATATATTAAATTGCATTTAACTTAAGCTACTGGTGTTCCACAAGGACCTATACTAGGTCCATTGCTGTTTCTAACATATGAAAATGGTAAAATACTTACTCTAGCCCATTGATGTGGTTTCAAGCATTGCACTTTAAGCCTCGGCGGGAACTGCGGTATCACGTGTTTGTCACTTGTCGGTAATACCGCGGCACTTAATGGTAAACTTGTGGAAGATCTGCCTAATTCTATTTGAAGAATTTCCTTTGATGTTGCTTCTACGAAAATTGCTGGGAAGAGTTTTGTTTCTGGCTCCATCTGTAAGTAAATGAAAGCTTTTTATCTGCTCCTATGCTTGCTTTGTTATAGAAAAAAGTTAATATTTTAATTGCAAATCTACGTCCACTGTTCTTTTGCGTTATTGAAGATATTTCATTTAAAATATCTCAATAGACAAGTGCCCAGTCATTTCTTCATTACATTACATTACTTACATTTTATATCTTGCTCTGATTGTATACAATTAGTACAAGATAGTACTAACTTTTTTATGACAAAATTTTACTGCATTTATCAGTCGTCAATAATATTTGTGGAAGATCTGCCTATTTAACAAAAAAACCCTAATTTCTCAAATCCAGCCCTAAAAACAAAATTAACGTCATTTAATAAACACAAACCTTAAACTTAAAGCTCGTATCCTTTCCCTCGCAAGTAAAAGCGACCGTCCCAGTGGAAGTATCTACAGAGCATCCGATGAACATTCCTTGAGATGCTCCTTTGGCTGTAGCTTCAGCCATTACTTCGTTGTATAGCTCATCTGCTCTAACTACGTAACATGATTGGCGGTTTACACTGAAATTTTTTTTTAAATATACATATAATATAAATTTATAAAGAATAGAAAAAAATCGATCACGAGGCGTCCTTTCACACCAATCCGGGGCGGACGACTAAGTATTAAGTGAGTGGTCGTGGGCGTGGGAGTGGGAGTGGGAGTGAGAGTGAGAGTGAGAGTGAGAGTGAGAGTGAGAGTGAGAGTGAGAGTGAGAGTGTGAGAGGGTAAAGGTGAGGGAGAGGGTGAGTGAGAGGGAGAGGGAGAGGGAGACGGAGAGGGAGACGGAGACGGAG
>CAJQZN010036319.1:0-14143 GCA_907164685.1 Colias eurytheme | reverse complement strand
TAGTTTTTACGTGAAAGAGTAACAAACATCCATACATCCATACATCCTTACAAACTTTCGCCTTTATCATATATAAATATTAGATATATTAGAATATAATTATTAGATTAGGTTTTAGACAAAGCGGGCGAAGCCGCGGGCGATAAGCTAGTATAGTATTATAATATGGAAGTAATTCTATTCTGACTTTCATAAAACACAAAATCTTTTCAAAATATTGACATGGCTTTATATTAGGGAGAAAAAACATTCAATAAGATAAAAATACCTTCTCATAGACCGTTTTTGTACATTGTGTACAAAAATCTCAAAACACAATTTGTTATTACGTCATGTAAACTCCACATTGGTTCTGTAATATCAAGTTCTTGTGAAAATATCTCGAAGAAAATAATACTCTCTTTTTATCAAAAATCTATAGTTCATTAAATAAATGGTTTCTTACAAAGTATAATTTAATTTATATCAATGACAAACTAAATTTATTGAATAACGTTTTTTTTTTCTATTAAGCAGAGCTTAATTGGAATATTAAAAATTGAATAGTTATTGGAAAATCGAACTTGAAGCATGAATGTCACCTTTTGAAAACAATGTATAAGGTACCTACCTAAAGGCGATAAAATGGTAAAGAGTAAAAAAAATATTTTGTATTCTATTTCACTTTATTAATTAACTGGGGAGATCACTCATTTACATTTATTTTTAAATTTTTCAAGTGTTAAAACAATGCATTACCATTTTACTAAATAACAATTTAGTAAATACTAGCTGTGCCCCGCGGTTTTACCCACATTGATCCGCTCCTATTTTTTTTAGCGTGATGATATACTTATAGCCTTCCTCGATAAATGGACCTATCTAACAGTGAAATAATTTTTCAAATCGGACCGGTTCCTGAGATTAGCGCAGCCAAGCAAACAAACAAATAAACTCTTCAGCTTCATAATATCAGAACAGCCCCCCTAGTCAAGATTGACGTAGGCTGTAGATAAACGTCTTACGTCAATCTCATACATTCGTAGTCTATTCTATTGAACGCTACGCTAACAGAAAGCCACTTGACAGGGGGGCAGATACGAGTAATCCATACTAATATTATAAATGCGAAAGTAACTCTGTCTGTCTGTCTGTTACTCAATCACGCCTAAACTACTGAACCAATTTGCATGAAATTTGGTATGGAAATATTTTGATACCCGAGAAAGGACATAGGCTACCTTTTATTGCGAAATATGTACCACCGGCGAAGCCGGGGCGGACCTCTAGTACGTCATAATATAAAAAGTGTCAATAGATACTGGCATAATGAAATTCCTATCAAATATTGAAATTTCCTTAACATCAATCCCGAAAAGATCCAAACAGTAAACAACTTTTGTACGACTGAATTATTTCGACAAAAAGGCAATAAACAATGAAACACTTTGCAAAGAACTGTTTGACTTGTCACTTTGTTTACTTGCGGTTCAATATTTCAGTTGTGGGTCCATCTTTGATCCAGTAAGACTTTAAATGTAACAAGGTGAACTTCACAATTAATTTTGGCTGTAATCCGTGTGTCCAAATCATTTTTAACGCGCTTTCATTAGCTTCACTTGTATTTTTGTACGTTTGCAAATATTTTTGTATATTATTAGGTATTCGACTGCTTTAGGATTGATTTTGTAGAAGTATCGGTGCCCATACAATAATTTTATGAGTTCATATATTTTATTTAAGTGCTTTTTTTTTAACATTAATATAAGTAATAATATCATCTAATCTTACACGAACTGTTAAGAGACTGAGACTTTCACAATAATATATTTTATTGAACGCTAGTCATGCTATCATGGTATAAATAACTTTCCAAACAGCTATAAAATTAAACCCTTTAAAGTTTCCAATACTTTACACAACGCGTAGGTAGTGCTTATATGTAAGAAGATATTCTGAAATCTACATAATATTTGTATTTGTATATCACGATAATAAGCTTAGATCAATAAATTGTACTATGTTTAATATAATGACGTGACATGCCTGAATAATATAACCGGGGATGTATGTAGACAATATTATAGCAAACAAATGCACCCTTAAGCTTGGGAGTGGGAGTGGGAGTGGGAGACGGAGAGGGACAGGGAGAGGGAGAGGGAGAGGGACAAGAAGAGGAAGAGGGAGAGGGAGAGGGAGAGGGAGAGGGATCTATAGAAGAGTCATTTTAATAGGCAGTAACGACGTCATAGAATAATACATATATGTAATTATTTCGTTTTGTTAGAACTGCACATTTGCTTCACTTTTTTCAATTACGATTACATAATATTTATAATAATAATGACTGATACAAGTAATTTTAATATTCGATTTTACTGATAAACTATTCTAAATATCAACAATTTCTGATTTAAGGAACTGATTTCGCTACAATGTTGTGTCAATAAACATTTTCTTTTTAAATACCAGAGACGTTACTCTAAAAATCGAAATCTGACACCTAGAATCGAATGCATTAAAATGAATAAAAATCACCGAGTGGCACGAATGGTTTTATTATCATTCGTGCCGAACACTGAGTTGGTCCCTTTTGTCAACGTGAAAAGGCCCAGTACCTTCCCACATTATATGAATACATATTTTGATGATAAATGAATGAATGAAATGAATTTTAAAATTGACATGTGTTACAAGTTCGATTGACAAATGTTTCAAGTTCGTATCGATTAATTCACTTTAATCGATTTTTTAAGCAGGTATCTCTTCGAAGATAAAATTGATAGACGTCAAATGTTGCCTTTTAAATTGGCTCGACTAGAGTTATTATATTGCGGATGATGGAACATGCAGTAGAGTTCAGTAGAGCATGTTTAATTTTGTGTCAATATACGTATCTCTACTTATATGTAATAGCGATAATGTTTGTGTGTCTATTGGTCTGTATTCGACACCTCAACCGCTGAACTGATTGAGTACATACAAGTAACATTGAGTAGAAATTGATAGAAACAGACATCACTACATAGTATAAAAAAGTCGCTTTTCACTATGTATGCTTAAATCTTTAAAACCACGCAATGGATTTTGATGCGGTTTTTTATTAATGAAGAGGGTGATTGAAGAAGAGTATAATTTATTAGGTTTAAGACACAGTGGGTGAAACCGCGGGCGGAAAGCTAGTTGGAAATTTAGATGGGAAATAAGAGTAGAAAGTTATGTAGTCGTTATTTTTGTTATCCCAGCATCAGTTAATCCATACTAATATTATAAATGCGAAAGTAACTCTGTCTGTCTGTCTGTTACTCAATCACGCCTAAACTACTGAACCAATTTGCATGAAATTTGGTATGGAGATATTTTGATACCCGAGAAAGGACATAGGCTACCTTTTATTGCGAAATATGTACCACGGGCGAAGCCGGGGCGGACCTCTAGTTAGCTATATAATGGTTGGTACAAACAAGGTAATCCATGCAAATAAAGATAAAGGAGGTTTCTGCAGCCCACGCAAACACGCCAAATGTCAAGGCCGAGCATTAGTTCGATACATTTCTGAAAAACTCTTTATATTATAGAAGTTTTTTAAAGTTCCAAACCCTGTTCGATGCTTTCACGGGTAAAAGAAATTCTGTGTAGACTAATGATTACCCAGAACATGTTATTGAGATAGAGTACTGATCTATACATAAAAGAAAATTATGTTAGTTACACCCATAGAAATCTAAATAACAAGACACATAGAAGTGCTATAATGTCATAATTCGTATGAAAACCGCTGTCGCCAAAATCAACACATTCAAACCCAAAGCTAAACAGTACACACAAGTAAACTATGCCTTTTATTGGACAGCTTGATTTTAGTGAAAACTAACTTATCTATTAAATTAAGCTTTTGAATATGTATCCTAACGCACGAATTTACGGTTTATTTTAGAATAACATCCTTAAGTATATGAGACTTTTTGCTCCAATACGAACAAACGTGATAATAAGAATGGTCGACTGTGTCATTCATTGTTATTTCGATTACTATGGTGACACTCGTAATACTTGTAAATATTCTATAATTTTAAGGAAAAACGGCATTATTTCTAAAAAAAAAAATATTTTCCGATGAAATATTATTCCTTTATAAGTATAATTACAACTTGTGGAAGAATTTCCGCAATGGGAATTGCTGAAACACACCATGTATACACTCATACGTCTCCAGAGCAACTGAACAGTGACGAATGCACTGGTGATGTGCAAATCACCTGAGTGGCGACAAGGTCACGCACGCTTACGACTTCTAGTGTCTTGTTATTTAGATTTCTATGGTTACACCCCTTATAACTTAAGATCGGATGACAGATTTTAGTGATTTGGTTATTTGGTTTCGTTTACACTGGTATTACGATAATTACTGATAAATTATGAAAAAATAATATTATAACTAGCTAGTAATGCTTGCAGTAGTTCGAAGTTCAGATACTATCAAATATAATATGTGATAGAATCAATTGAAATGTTCTTAAAGCTGTATTATGTTATTGTTAAATCGGTATCTGATCGGAATATAAAACTTTCAATAGAATATCGGAAGTATTGCGGCCAAATCGTATAAGTTTTTATAGCTTTTGTTGTGTTTTAAATTGAATATTTAGTTGGTCTATTGCAGTAATTCTTTAGAACTGCTATTAAAAATTGTATTACTTTTTTTCTTTCAATTATCCATTTGAAAAATATATTATTTCCCCAAATTCGCAAATCAGTATGTGGAGCATAATATTATAGTGATAATAATACATACTCGTTGAATAAATTTTCTCTATAAAAATAGAGCCTAAAATTTTTAAATGTAACAGTTTAATTTTTATGACGTTTTGTTTTTATTATTTTTACGTTTGAAAAAACGTTATAAAACTGAAAAAGCTTTTTGAATACTTAGAATTTCCAAGTGTTGTCTGACACACTCGATAGTAAAGATAAGTAGGTAGGCTACAAATGGCCTACGGGAATGTCTGCGATTCGAAACATCTAGAACAAAATTCCTAGCAAAGTTAAACCGATAAATAATATTATTTGAAACAATAGTTGTATAAGCTTTAATAATAATCCACTAAGTCAAAATTCTTCGAAACCACTAAAAATAAATTCACATTTTTTTATAATATTTTCTGAAAGATTCTTACTTGGTCAATCTATTTTAGAAGGTCAAAGAAACTACATTGAACTGAGTGTTTGCACATCTAAATGTATGTGTACATAATTCATATTAATAAAGGAAAGTAAACATTTAAATAGTTCTTATTATACCGAATGACAAATGAGGATTACGAAGGTTTCATTTTCTTTGAAACGATAAGTACCAACAAATAAAGGGAGCGCCCAGACCAAATTGGTTCCAACCTTCCGTAGAAATTCACAATGGCCTGCGTATTCGGTTGTTATTTTATATTAAAAGCATTGTGTAGAATAGACTCATTCATTCATGCATCGTGAATCAACGTCCATGAAGTAGGTCGAACATGTATGTATAACTAAGAGTATAAAATTTATTGGCAAAACCTAGAATAGAGTTAAATGTTAGGTAAAATCGTGTAGAAAATGTCTTCAAAATATTATAACGATAATATCTAAATATGTAGTAAAAAATCTTACTGAACAATGTAAAACAATATTTACAATAGACAAAAGACATATTATTTGCAGTAATGAAACTTTTCAGCCTTCAGGCTTATTCAACATTCGGATATAGGAAAATGTATATTTTTTATTGTTACGTATGCGGTTTTATTAGAAAAAGTAGTTGATACTAATTACTTTCATAAGTGATAAGTCGCTATATTATATCAGTTCAAATGCTTTTACGTCACATTCATAGCCTGCAGGTATTAAAGCTTTACCTTGTTAGTCATAAAGTGTTTACCGACTTCCATCAAATTAAATATTCATTATTTGTTATATTAGTACGATGAAGAAATAATGATATTGCATTTTTTATAAACGGAGCAGCGTATTTATAGTGTTGAAACAATATTTTCCTTCATTCTCTAATTTCCCTGTCCCTATGTCCCTATGTCCTTATGTCCCTATGTCCCTTTGTACGCTTAAATCTTTGAAACTACGCAACGGATTTTGATGCGGTTTTTTTTAATAGATAGAGTGATTCAAGAGGAAGGTTTATATGTATAATAACATCCATTAAATAGTGGAGAAGTACTGTTATTTTTGAGGTTTCTAAAGTGATGTCGTAAAAAATTACATTTTTTCCGCTTACATTGCAAACGCAGGCTGAACCCTACGAGTTTTATCAAAATAATGTACTAAGTATTATACACATTGAAAAGGTCTATAGAAAAGTCCGCGATGGTATATGTCTATCTCTTATGGATAACCCACAATAACATTTTTTTGTCATTTACTTTTTACGAAAAATAATGGCTAATTTTCGATGCGATTTTAACCAATACAGCATTAATCCTTAACCAATTAAATACATTGAATACATTGTTCGTTTAATATAGATCTATATGGCCCTTCACACCGTATGATTTAAGTGAATATTTTCGAAGATATTACAGATTTAAAAATTGCGGGACGTAGCGTTTGCGGCGGTACCGGCCGGCCGCCAGGCTATCTATACGAAGTCGGAGCGGGCCGCTATGTTTTTATATACAACGTTCACAGTTTTTCTGTAGTGTATTTAGTATCAGCATTGCACCCGTGCGAAGCCGGGGCGGGTCGCTAGTTCTCTAATAAAACAACTACGGAATGAATAACATCGAGACAAGATTGGTGTCAAGAAGAAATATTTAAGAAAATATTTTTGTTCGCAAGAAAGAACGTCGACTTCATTATCCTTTTTTAAGATGATTAACAATTTATAGATTCCATGAATTCTAAATATTCTATCAATATTTCTTCATCTGAAACTTTCTTATAAATACAATTAAGTGACTAAATACCTTTTCATATTATCTTCTAATAGACCCTTTCGCAAAGTTTGATAATTAACCCGTACATAATTAAGCATGTTTTAAGAAGTGAGGGTTCTTAATATAAATCTTTTTTATACCATTTTGTGAAATATGTACTTCGTAATAGAAGCCCATTATGGTTAGAAATTATTATGGAGCTAGAACTTTGAAAACTAGTTTGTTTGTTTTAATGGTAGAAAGTACTATTAGTATGAAAGTATGTCTGTAGGATCATTTGAAAACTTAAGCGCCTGAAATGTGAGTGGGTTTCGGGTGAATTTCGGTATCAAGATGAATTTATCTTTGAAGAAGAATAAACCTTTATTTTTTACACAAAAAGTGGTAAATGTCCTCAGGTATATAGAAAACAACATACACAATGAAATGTGGACATAAACATAAACTATAACGAATATATACCAATACTAATAGAAACTGCAACAATTATTTGTCATCTTAATATGCTAAACTATACACCATCACAGTCAAAGGTAACGTAGATCGGAATTAATTTTACGCTCTAACCTCATAGTAAGCGTTTAATTAGCTTATCAGCAATCTGAATAGCATTTATCAAGATGCTAAACGTCAATCACCATATAGGGGTTTCCTTGACGCATGTTAGCGGATGTTATTACGTATCTGTACTTCATCAGAATAAGAAATGAGTGTAATGTATCATAATATTGTGTTAGTTTAGTTCGGATGTAAGTAGTAACCTATATACCGGTTTTGCTAGGATCCAATGTATCAGCCAATGTCCAATCAATTTCCTGTTAAATTAATATTAAAATAATTATTAAAAATTCAACTTTGTAGTAATTTCGACTGGCGTTGATAATATCATTTATTGACATATAATTTAAAAGTCGATTTTAAAGAGAATTTTGAATGCTGATAAAATATTAGTAATAGATTTTTATATATTTTTGTGTTGCAGCCGCCAAACAAATTTTTTGTTTGACTAGACTAAATAATTAGTCTAGCCAACAAAAATTCAAAAATTCTCCTAATATACTGCGTATTGCATAATCACATACACACGTGAAATCCCTATTCCATCACTCTTAATTAATGTAATATGATAAATAGCTGATTCAATACGTAACGTCTTTCTATGAACAAAACATTTGAAAGTATGCGAAAAAAAAATTATATAAAAGACTTTTTATATGTAAAAAAATGTTTATAGCTAAAAATGTTTCAGGGTTACAAGAATTCTTCAATTGAAAAAATATAATTCCTACAGCGAAAAAATATCAAAACGTTGTATAAATTGTGTTTGTTAAATGTTTATCTTTATTTAAATTCAATGCGGTAGAAACCGGTAATAGTTTTGTTTTCTAGTAAAAGAAAAATATATTATTACGTTTTGGTAAGGTAAGTTATTACTGCAGATAATAATAAATCAATGTCATTGCGTGTATAGAAAACGCAGTTCTATTGCCAAAACGAATCAATTTGAAAAAAGGTATTTGTTTTGAATTCATAAATATTATTTATCCATTATAATTATTATACTGTTACTAGAATTTTTAGCATGCCCCTAAATTGAAACAATAACCAAGAATTGTAAAAAATTGTATTTTTTTAAGACGTTAATAGAAATAAAATATAAATTAATATTGTCACGTAATTGTAAGAAATAGAAATGAACAGTTTTCGTATTGAAAAGTAAGTTTAAAAGCCGAGTAAATTGGTGCTAATCGTGTTAATTTCGAATTGAAGACTAAGTTAGCCGGAAATTGGTTTAAAGAGTTTCTCTATAGTACCTACACTACGGTAGACGAGTTTTCGAGGTTTCGATTTTGTTGAAATAAAATGTTGTATCAAAAAGTATTTCTTTCTAACAACTTACCACGACTTACAAATCCATATTTCATATTAATATGCAGAGACCTTTATCTATCTTTTTTATCTTTATTTATCTGTAATGGACATACCTACCACAATTTACGTATCTTCTAAAATGTATTTGAGTCATGTATAACTATGTGGGAGTCGAGCACAAAGAAGATTGATGTGAAATAGTAACGTGTAATTATGCTACTGTGTTTCATACATGTTTTCATAGTCGAGGAGCTGGAGCTGGATTCTTTAATTCACCTTTTTCCGTCTATTCCCTTATTCTCGTGGTAAAATAAAATTCTTTCATTGTATCTTACCCTTTTAAAGAGCCAACCCAAGCGTAGAGCTCGCATTTTGTGTATTTGTGTTTGCAAATGTTCAATAGCATTGGGCAGTGGCCACTGCGATTCCCTTACCATTAATTTAAGAACGGCAGTCTCAGTTATCTGCTATGATATTAATATTATATTTTATTACTGTTATTAAGGGATATGAAAATAAATGAATGGAATAACTGCCCCAATTGTAAGACATAGGATACGACCTATAAACACCCACAACAAAATTAATGTAGTTTGGTAGGATTATGTTGCAGGGTAATTTTGGGTTATGTGTTGAGAGATTTATACCTGTCACTTTACGACGTATATTGAAGAGATATACACTTTATAGAGGTATATTGAAGCAATGTGTTTTTGAAAGACCAGAAAGTCAACTACCTATAAATTCTACAAATATCACGAGCTATTGTCGACAAAATTGTTCCAGGTATTGTTTTTGCACAGAAAAATACGGAATCGCAATCTTCACGAAGATATATCACAAATGGAGACAGCTTAACAAAAGTTGACCTTATCCTACATATGCGATCCCTTTGTTTTAGTTCATAATTATTGTCCTTTGTCCCAAGAAATAGGAAATCGTTACGGAGAACACAAATCTTGCAAATGGTACATTGTATTAGATGTGAGATACAGAAATGCTATTTGCATTGATTGATCCAATATTAAAGATGTTGTAAACATAAAATTATGCAGTGAAATGCCTACAATACTTACTAGTATAAGAGCACGGTATAGAACAACCTTCACCGAGCTGGTAAATAGATGAAAAGTATTTTATTTAAAATTTAATTTATCGCGACCTACCTCAATTTGTAAGATATGGTTGGTCGATCTATTGAAGTTTGGTTGAGATATGGGGCTTCAAACATGACATTGCAGTTAGAGGTTCTTTTTGAAAATATTGTGGAGGAAAGATCTTCTGGCATTATAATGCATTACATTTTTACACGACAAATATTTTTTCAGCTTAATCTACACGTTGCAAGCTTAAAAATAGATACTATTATACTTTAATAGTCATTTGATTGTTTTGCAACACCAACAGCAGCTGTCGAGCGATGTTTTTTTATAAATATTTCTGTAAAAGTTCATCCTCCCACATGAGCAATATGCTAATATGAGAATTAATAGAATTAATATTCAAAGGTCGGTAAAAAATTGTTATGCGACTTCATGACGGCGCTTGCAGGTGTCCGAGTTCAGTTTTGTGAGTATCAGAAGCATCAGTAGTCTAGTATCTGTATCCTTTTGCATTATGTTCTGGACAATAATCTTCATCGATATCTTCAAACACCGATCCTCTGGAATCTTCTTCATTTCAATGCATGTATTAATTCTATTCAATGCATTTATACATATCTATTTCTTTAATTGATGCAAAGCAGCTGCCTCACAACTTTTTCATTCACTGCTGGAAGTTGCATTGACTATGGATGTGACCAGTGACCTGAAAAAAAAACAAAAGGTTACGAAAGTACAGACGTGAGACTTGAGAAGCCGTTACGAATTTTATGCAAAAACAATAACAGATTTTATTATTCACCAAACAGGCGCGGGACGGTAAAATTTTCTATTCATCATGAAGTAACGACATGAGGGGGATCGTTATTATTCAGAAAAATGTGTTAAAAAAAATGTGCAATACCTGCCGAGGCCCCACAGACCGTTAAAGTTAACAGTCATTGTGAAGGTCAACGAGGCAATGTCAATAACTCTTGTATAATCTAATGTCACACTTGTGCAAAAAATAATATTATTCATCAATTTCCTTTCTTATCGTTGTCGATAAGAGTTGCGTTGCGTGAAATAGAGAAAAATAAACAAATACTTTCACATTCATAATTTCAATAAGGATAAGGATAATTGCCTGGTAAGTTGTTTGTACAGGTTCAATATTTTAAGTCTCGCTGATTAAATTAATTACTTATTAAACAGGAGATTTATTTGTTGAACAATAACGAAAACAAATGCTTTATCCAAACATTTATTAATAAATTACATCGTCATTGGCTATTTCTTTGCTGTTGTATCTAGCGACTGCTTTGGTGCCTTCACTGACAGCGTGTTTGGCCAGCTCACCAGGTAACAAGAGTCTTACTGCAGTCTGTATTTCCTTCGCAGTTAGAGTTGAACGTCTGTTGTATCGCACGAGACGCGACGCTTCAGCTGTTATCCGCTCAAATATGTCGTTCATAAACGAATCCATGATAGCCATCGCTTTCGCTGTTATCCGATTACCTCGCCTATATATCCTTAGAACTTGGTAAATATAATACCCGTAACTGTCTTTATTTTTAGTCCTTTTTGCCTTCATTATGCTTGCCTTAGTTTTGTTCTTGTATCTCCATAATTTCCTCATATTTTTACCAGAGGTTCTGGGTGCTGTGATCCGTTCGGAATCCATTACTTACTTAGCTCTGTGAGATTTTTTATTAATAATGGGTAAAGATAATTAGTCGATATAACGAGCACCCACATTATACCGACCGAATGGCGAGCGCTTTCTGACAATACTGACGATTTCTAAATGATGACTCAAGAGCATTCACATCACTGTTTGAGTGTATGAGTCATTCATACCGTTACGATAAATTACGTATTGATAATTATTATTATGAATATTTTATTATTATTTTAACGCGACATTATCTATTATTGTTTTCTTACTTATCTTTAAATATGTTTTATTATTTTAAAGTTAGTTATACTTAATGAACCAATTTTGTATAATAAGACACAAAAAGCAAAAACGTAACAAAATTGCACGATGTTTTGTAAGCTTCTGGCATATATCTATTTTCTAAATGTCATTTCTAATGAAACAAAGATTATATACGAATTATTAGAACCTATGAACCTCAATTGGCACAGATTTCAGCGTTGCTGATACAAGAAATTTGGCAATTCATCTAACAATAAGCCGTCGTTTTTCATGATCCCGAAAGGCGCAAATGACAATCCCAAAAAAGAAATGGCAATTGATCAGGCTAACCTATAAGTCGTTCTAACTTTATCGTACCTAACAATCTGAGTTTCTTGCTCCATAATGTGTTCGGGAACAAAGTTCTTCTATTTATTACCACACAAGATTGATTATAAGAAAATTTCGAGTCAACGTTAGGCACCAGCTTTAGCTAAGACACTTTATGGTGGTACTAATTAGAAAATAGATATCCGATTTTCGTAAATTTCGAAAATATTCATTCTTAGTTGTATATAGAGTGAAGTTATAAAGAAAATAATATTATATTAGTAATTGTATGATTGTGAATGTGTTAACAAATATAACGAATTAAATTTGAATAATTATGTAATTATTGTACTACTACTAATAATACAGATAGTGTTATTATTGTTATTTAATTGATGCAAATTTTGTGGAACATCGATATAGAGCTCTGAACGCACCCGGCCTGCAAATTATATAATACAGATTTGTCACATGTTAATTATTCATATTAATGAACCAATTAATTTCCGAATTACGTAACTAGTACAGATTGTAACCTATCCGAGCTTATAGTTTATTCATGGATTCATGATTCCTTGATTTCCCATTGTTTAATGGTGTAAGAAATTCCCTATAAACTCACATTTGAGAAGGGATACCTTGAGGCTTTGTATACCTTGATACAAATTAGATAATAATAAAGTTGTGATTGAATAAGTTGTATCTGATTTAACTGACTAAGTTAACCAATACAAAATTTCAATTGTATTCTGATACTTCAAAGGTAAACCACAAACACGCAACCACAACCACGCACGACCAAAATACTTAGGTTAATAAAGTGCATGATTTGCAAGATAATTATAATTATTACAACTCAATTTTCTTATAGCATTTGTTACGAGTAATCTCGTCCAAACATTAATTAGTACTAAATACTTCAAGTCATCGTTAACGTCACTTCCAAAAACTTTATTTGTGTTTGTTAAGAAAGTTAAATACTTGACCCGTTCTAGATGTCTCAAAAAAAATCGAATAAGTACGGGTTAGTCACCCTATAAAAAGTCACTTTTACTGGATACACAAATAAACATCGGACATTCCGGATAAAATGTTTATGAAGCTATTCAAGGTCAATTAGTTAGCTTCTATTTTGTTTATCACGAACAATACACTTGAAAGCTAACAGTAGTACCTAGGTATATCCTGTGTATATAAAAGTATCAGTCAAATAAATTTCATTTGGCTTTGAAAAGTATGAAGGTGATGAAAAAAAATCGATAAAAGTTAATTTAATTAAAAATAGCCATGACAACTTTTCGACAGGCAAGCAATTATAGGCATATTTGACTATAAAAAATATTTAATAACAAATACGTCACATCTGGTTATCAGATCGGTGAAGGACGTTCTTCCACGGGCTATTAGACCACAAAAACTAGTACAAAAATTAAAGTTAATAATATATGGTTTTGCCCAACGCTTCTGAAGTGAATCCGTCATTTTGTATACTTTATGTAGTCCGTATTCCTTATCATTCAATGCTATTTCATTCTACTTGTATCTCGAGGGAGAAACTACGACCTATCTTGCCTATATAACGTCAAGTTGAAAATTGAGATCCAAGTCCAACCGTCATTTCAAAGCGCCCTAAAGGTGCAATCCACAGCGAAATACTGTTATTTTAGGGCTCACAGACCCGGTTGAACCGTATAGACCTATTTGGAAAAATAATACGTCTATTTTAAATCCAAATATCATCTATTTAAGCTTCAACATGGGCTAATTATTAACAGACTGATCCTCATTTCCAAATTAATTATGAAGATCTGTAGGTAATTCATTTACTTAACTTTTACACGTTTATTTACTCTTTACTATTTATGATATAATATTTGGCTAATCTAATATATCTAATATATCTAATATATCTAATATATTCTAATATATAAGTTACTGTACGAGTTGTTACGAGTACTAATCTAAGTTTGTAAGGATGTATGGATGTATGGATGTATGGATGTATGGATGTTTGTTACTCTTTCACGTAAAAACTA
>CAJQZN010036318.1:10781-25940 GCA_907164685.1 Colias eurytheme | reverse complement strand
TCGCGCAAAACATCTGATTTTTCAAACTTAAAATGTCTTTATGTATCATACATTGCACTTGTAAGATAATACATACACACACATATTAAGAAAAAACACTATTTTTAACGTTCATGATATTTTTGATGTCATTTTTGTTATTTAAACTAGTTAAAAAACAGTTTAAAAAAGTTCTGTCTTGGACGTCCGTGTGTCTGTATGTGCGGATCCTTTTTCTTGTTAACACGATAGCGACCGAAATACTTTACTAATCGAGTCTTTTTTTTTCTCTTACGCTTGAGTATGCTCAGGAATAGAACCCTTTCATTTTTCAGGGTCTGATTCGATGTGGTTTAATTGTTATTAAATAAACAAAAATAATAATTAATAAATATTTATTAAAAAAAAATTATGAGGCGTGCACTTTTGGATTTTCCAAATTATTTATGTTTACAATCCAAAATCCATCCGTTGTACGATATAACTTTACAGTTTACAGTAAGAAGGTTATACATCAGAATAACACATGAGCTATAGAAACACTTGATTTTGTCCGCGGGTTCGTCCGCGTGTAACTGCACGGCACAAGAACCTTTTTTTTTAAGTGGGGAAATCTTCCAAAGATACCACGTCCCCCGGGGAAGGAGCCGTGGGTTATGACAGATTCCTACCGACTAAGGGCGTGTCCACATGTACACGGCACGGCGCCGTCAACGCGCAACGATGCGATGTCGCGGCGCGGTGCGTTGCCGCGTCGTAGAAATTAACGTTGCCGTATCGTAAAAATTCACATCACTATGCCGCAACGTTACAGGGCACGGCAGCCTTGGCAGAGAAGTGGCAGTCTGTAGCACAGTGTGATCAGATTTAACAAAATTCTGCGATTTTAGCAGAATATATCCCCCGCATAAATTCTGCTAGTTGCTTGGTTAATCTGCTAAAATATGCTAAACATTAAAAAAAATCCTGAATTTCTGCTCTGCTGAAGGGTGGCCAAGGCAAACACACCAACAAAAACGTTACATAAAATGGAAATGATAGATTTTTCTATGTTTCTAGCACAACTATTTCAATGAAACCTAGTTAACTTACAATAAATGTTGAATTATGTTAAGATTATTAAGATTCTGCTAAAAATTGTCAACTTTATCTATTGTGCGGCGTATTATGCTAAGCCCTAAATCAGGGTTCATATTCTGCTAAAATCGCATAATTCTGGTAATTCTGATCACACTGTGCTACAGACTGCCACTTCTCTGCCAAGGCTGCCGTGCCCTGTAACGTTGCGGCATAGTGACGTGAATTTTTACGATACGGCAACGTTAATTTCTACGACGCGGCAACACACTGCGCCGCGACATCGCATCGTTGCGCGTTGACGGCGCCGTGCCGTGTACATGTGGACACGCCCTAAAACCCCACTGTGTTCCGTCGAGCCGCTTCAATGATGGGGCCGCGGGTATTGGTTGGAATTCTTCCGCGACCCACGGCACAAGTACCTAGTTAGTTTATAATAAAATTAAGACCTTAATAAAATAATGTTGTCATAACAAAATATAAAATTCCCGTGATATTTTTAAAAAATCTGGCTAAAAACAGACAGACAGGCAGTTTAAATAAAATCTAACCAAACAATTAAAGGTCGGTTTACACAGTTCAATATCCTAATAACAATCGATACACAAGGTAAAGTTCAATGTCTAGACGCAAAAACTGCGCGGAAACCTTGGTGCACGCTATTGTGCGCTTGCGCATTTATATCGTTTTTGTTATGATAATGATTGAGATTTATTGCGTATTGATACGATTCCTGTAATAACGGATTTACTTTTTTTGTAGAAAGTTGAAGTATGTTGATGAAGTGTCAATTATATCGGCTAACATCAACACTAATCAACTTTTTATCAGCAGCTTTAGGTGCATTAATACGGAAAAATAATCATAAATCGTAACTATATGTAATGATATGTATATTCAATTGAGTAATACAACATGAAAGCAGTTTGTCAGACAGATACAGTATAGTAGTATATAGTACCTATATCTTTTCAGGTAAATAATTGTACAGTTTACTTTTTATTTATTTTATCTAATTCAATTAGCTTTTAAATTAATATAGTCCTCATTATTACCATAGTATAACATAATATTAAAAGCAGTAGTTTACTTATGACCCATACCTTAATCCTAACACCATCACGAAACAAATAAAATTTATTCAACCACGTGTGCACACCCTATCGATCGCTGGGCCAAGATTGATGCTATTTTAAGATCAGGATAAGCATTCCAGCCCGGCTCAGTTATATTTAAGGACTTAGTGCATAGTCTTAGGTTACTCACCTATGTTTCAAGTGGTTATAAATGGTTAGTATATGAGGAATATTGATTGGGTGTATAAATATACAGGGTGTCACACTATTGGTATACTAAGCGCGAAGGGACTTATAGGTTTGCATATACTGATCATGAAAAAAATACTTAACGAAATTTTTTGCTAAATTTTTCCTGAAAATCCATGTTTTCTTCTCTGGTTTCGCGCAGCCGGCATATAACGCTTCTCTAATGTGAGCATTTTGTCTATGAAAACATAATCTTAAACGATAGCCCACGTGCTGGTGGCAAAGCTGGGCGGGTTGCTTGTTATGGGTGTACACATAGAGTTTTAAGATTTCATCTATTTGAAAAAAAATGCGTCTGGAATTTTTTAAGTATTTTTTACGTACTCAGCGTATGCAAAACTATAACCTCCTTTGAGCTTAGTATACCAACAGTGGGACACCCTGTATAGGTTTATGAATTAGGGTTTGGAATGTATTATATGTTTTCACTGGAATAAATTACTTATAGAGGAGCTTTTGAAATCTCAAACACTATTCATAAAACAAATAACCTTAGTTGGATAATAAAGCACTTCAAAATCAATCCAACAACCATTGTTTATCGAAATTATCCCAATGGATTCTACACAAAAGAACTGACAAGTTACATACTTATTCATTCATCAAATAAAGCCATGATCCATTTTCAAATATTATTTCGTTCATACAAAGCAATAAAAACATCTCAGACGTATATACCATCAACATTATAGTCACTATCGAACTCACTCCCTCTAACAGAATGTCCAGAGTTACTAACCACTGTACCGCTAGTAACATCAACTAAAATACACATAAAGTGTCAAATTAATGAGTTAAAAACTTGAATTACACGTATAATTGCAGTTCGAAGGTGAACAATTACGTAGCAATTCGAACAATACGAGTTACGAAGTGACCTCAATGTGGGAATGGGCACAATTTGATATACTTAATGATATTTTTTAGATTTGGTGATGGTAATGTTTGGTACTGGTATATTTTAGATGTATTGGGAGCCTTTGTGATGGTGATTAGAACAGGTAATCTACGATTTCAATTTGATAATATTAGCTAATATTCACAAAGATACGAGTCTATACTTTGAAAAGAATTCGATTCTTGGCAGAAAAAGATTGAAGTCCCATTTTCCATTGTATTGCATGGGGAAAATTTCACTAATGGATTTTATTTACAAGCAAATTTCAGCCTACCATGCCTTAAAATACGGAACACCACCTGATAATTTGGATTCAGTTAAAATGTCGAAATTTAGGGCAGCGTCAAGAATTTAAGGAAATTTGAGAAGCGGCAGCCGTCGCCATAATTAGAAAATCTTCATCTCCTCAAAATAGGAGATGTCTTGACTAATTTTAGTTCACTCTTCAAGTGACTTATGAGATTATTTAACATTCTTCACTTTAAAGTGCTTTTGTAAACTGGGGCAAGATGCCACTAATATTTTGAGTGGAATATACAAGTCTGTCTATATGTTGCTCAATGTATCCGTTTGGACTGACAGTATGAAAAAGCCTGTATATAATTCCTGTTTTGCCTACCGCTATTAGGGTGTAAATAAGTTTGTGTTATTTATGCCTTCATGCTTTACTTCTCGACTAAAAGACATCGTACATATTTCTGACATAAAGAAGCAAGTTTCTAATATGTAGTTCTGACCTAAATACTAAATAACTGAAATAAATAACTTTCTTTCTTATAAAATTGTTGCTTGCGAAGAGCAATATAACATTAAAATACGCTTATTTTACATTATTTCAAAAGCCATTTCATCTGTCGCCGGAACACGCTTCACTGAATAGCTATCCGTTATTGTATATTTAATTTTATATTCATTCGTAAACGGCGCAGTAGACACTGGGAATGAATAATTTAGTAAATCCTGTATTGATTTCAAGGCATTTGTATCAGAAATATGGATATTGTGAATTTTATTCAAGATTATAAAGGCAAAAGAAACAATAATTTATTAATTAGGTCTAAATGTTTCAATTTTAATATATTGTAGACTTTTTGAAGAACAATCAGTCGCCATTATCATAAAATCGGCATCAATGGTAAGAACTATAATTGTGAACAGACTCTATTATAATACATTATCATGACTCTAAGTTTAAATTGGCCAGAATAAACTCAACAATAATATAAGGGAAACTGCAAGTAAAAGCTAAATAACAAAGGCCTTATTGCCTAGATTTTCCATAGGCTCGGGTATTTTATGATTTTAAAGTCAAATGACTGCGTGAAACGTTCCCAATAAAGGCCTGTGACAACTTTATTGGATTTTTAAGCCGTTCTTTGAGACGAGATTTATTTTATAACGAGAATTTCCTGATAAGCTTTCTTCACCCAGTTTTGCTTGCGGGCTTGAAGGTATCACGGTAAACATTCCACCAAATAACATCCCACTAATTTAATATTTTTTAAATACATATCTCTGTGTTTTTTTTTTATGTTTTAAGTAATAAGTTTTATTTAATACTAGCGGTCCGCCCCGGCTTCGCCCGTGGTACATATTTCGCAATAAAAGGTAGCCTATGTTCTTTCTCAGGGTCTAAAGATTATCTGTGCCAAATTTCATCAAAATCGGTCCAGTAGTTTATGCGTGAAAACCATACATACATACATACATACAAACAAACCTATCCTCTTTATAATATTATTATATTATAAGTATATAAGTAATAAGTATATAAGTATAAGTATAGATTAGTATAGATTCCAAACATAAAGTTGAGAATAAACCAGAAGTCACTATAACGTACTTAATATACAAATAAAACTGCGCAGTAAAAGGTAATCGAATATTTTAAGCCTTGTTTTATTTTGAATCAAACCCCATTCCTGTTAACTGTAAAGCCGAGTGAATACGTGCTTACCCACTGTGTAATATTCATCACCTACATTTTACATGCTTTTTATTAGCTAATATCTTCATCTGTATGTTTGTATGTAACCGATTCATTTTGACTAAACGGACAGATTTAATTCAAACTTTGTAAGTACACTTATCAAGGATTGGTGGCAACTGGCAATACCTACAATAATTTCACGAGGCAAACGAGGGTGTTTTTTTTCGTATTTTTAAAGGTAATTATTTTCTATTCAATTCAAATAATTTCAATGAATTTCAATAATAATTTCTAATGAACTGATTTGTTATTGTTGTATGTACAAGTATTACCTACCTATGTAATTATAAATTCATTCATAAACATAGTTTTATTCAGGCATTTACAATTGCATGTATTTCGTGATTTTTAAAATCAAGAATGTCCACTCAATCGAATCTAATCAGATAGTTCTAGCCATTTACGAAAATCCCGAGAAATATACACACAAAAAATTCAACAAAAAAAGTACATTGGTACCCTCCTAAGTTTTTACTTTTTAGCGCAGTCAAAAGAATATTTTACAGACTAAACACGTAATTCCCATAAGTTGAAAAGTTATCCATTGCACAGTCAGTAAGAGATTCCATCCACGAACACTCGATAAATCAATAATGTTGTGTGTAATTGTATGAGTCATCGAACTTTAGTAATTTTATCCCGGCTTAATTAAGGAGTTAGCGCAACTAAGGTATCAGACTTTCAGTGTTTAAAAGTTTGTATTATCAAAGTTTAAAAGATACGTGTGTTTTATAAGTTTAGAGAAATATTGCACAAAGTTGCAAATTTTATACAATGTTTTAGTTGTAATGTCTTGGATATACCTATTATGAGCCACCATATAACATGAGTCGGTGTTTAACTATAAGTATTTATTTTACAAGAATTGTCGATTTTATACCAAAAAACATTATGATATATTAGTTTCAAATTATAAAAATAAAATCATTTCGATTTATAAATAAAATATGATTTTGCAATGGTTTGCAACATCATCCATAATTACTCTTATTCAAGAATGGAATGGAAATTCAACCAAAAATATGCAATTACAAAATTAACTAATTATTCGGAGATTCACGTGGGTATATAAATAACATTTAATTGCCTACAATTATAGCATCTCTACACTGAAGTCAGTTTCACTCTTTCCATCCTTATCTAACACATTACAAATCATATCTCCATCTCCTTTCGCAACTCACTTCAGAGCTGTTTGTACTGTTTTAAATACTATTTCGGATTTCTAATCGTAAAAGGGCTTATTTCGAAACGTCAAATTAGCGGCGCCCACGCAGCGTGGGTTTTGACGATTTACAATACGAACAGATTTCATTTATTCTCGTTTTTATGGTCGTGACAGATATAGGTTATGTCGTTCCCACAGTACAGTTAGTTTTCTGTTCAATGATTTACAGCCTTGATGAACTTTGTTGCACTTAACTAGCTGACGCCTACGACTTTAGTTTGTATTGTCAACTCGGAAATATGCACGCTGTATTTACTTTAAGCGATTTCAATCATTTTACGATTGAAGATATTCAGTTTTATACACATTTTTAGTAAATAACTGTGTATTATACGTGTAGATAGGTAGCTATAGGACAAGTCAATATTAAAAAAAAAGCATGAATGAAGTACATTGTTCTACATTCATATTTTACTGGCTATTTTTAAGAATCTAATTTGTATAAACAAAGACGAGCAGAATTCAAAAACAGAAAAGAAACACTTGTTCTTAAAAAACACTTTTCATACCTATTGCATGATACATTAATTTCCTAAGACAATAAAGGAAAACGCGAAAAGCCATACTAAAGATATTATCTAAATATAAGTATGAATTACCGTAATTTGGCCGCAAATTTGATTATGACAAATTCAATTAGGTTTGCGTCGTAATGTAATTAGTGTAGTAAAATATTTTCATTAACGTCATGACTTCGCATATTATCATCCTAGCTATTTTAAACGTGTGTGTAAGGATGGATGTTTGTTGCTCTTTCTCTGAAAAACTACGAAACGAATTTTACTTAATTTTGTAAGCTGGTACATTTTATCCATTATCATAGATCCATTATTTATAAATCTCGAATAACAATACAAACACACGAATAAATGAATTAAACATAACATAGAGTACAATTCTACATGAATTCTACGTATTTAACATCTACCAAATTTTTTTCATTCAAAATTCACTTCTGATCGTTTTAAACCTCTATATTTCTAAATTCCATAACGTAACCTAACCTAGGTCAACTATACCTTTTAGTATGCAAATAAAAGGTCTAGGTCATACTACTTTACATTGTTTACTATTTGAAGGTTACCAGGAGAGGCAGGAAGTGGGAGCAGTCTAACTAACTATTGTATGTTGTGATTGTTAATGAAATAATATGTTGTAAGTAGTGAATTGGTTGAATCAGTTTGATTGTGTTTTTGGAAATTGAAAGCAAACTCGAAAAGATGAATATATCGTATTTCTTATTAGATATTGATGTTTGATGTACTATTTTTAGTGCAAAATATATTTCGTCTGTTTAAATTAATAAATAAAATAAGTATAAGTATCTTATAATTTCTACCTGGTGCTTGGAGAAGTCGCAAGATGAAGTACCTAATTAGGTATTAGGATAACATAAACGTCTTTATGATAGATTTTAGTCATTCACGCAGAAACGGCTGATCAAATCTGAATGAAAATTTGGATTCGAGTAAGTTTATTCAACTTTAACCCACCACGCGTTACAAACAATTTATTAAAATTTGAATAACAAAGTTTATAGAAAATTTCACCTGATATCCCACAAAGTCGCGGTTAAATCAATAATTGCTATCAACAAATAATAGCAATTATATAATTGGTATCTTCGGGGAGCAAATATCAAATGAATTCCCCTTTCGAGGGGTCTGAACGGATTTCCCTGTTGTTATTCGCGTCAATTGGTTTGTCACTGACGAGGTTTCAACCGCGCCAAGGGCGTTGTTTATCAATTTATTTTATGTGATACTTTTTGTATGAAAATTATTAAAATGTATAGCTACCAAGTGAAAAAAAGACCTTGAAAAGGCCAATGATAATGAATTATAATTTATAAAGAAGTCGGATTCTTGAATTAAATTTAAGAAATATTTATTTCCTGTAACACGTTTTTCCTTCACAAACATCTGAAAATGAATTTATCGGTTTATTCCTTCATTTACTTGCAACGGAGCAATAGACAAGATTTCATGCAAAAGAATCCAGGCACTTTGAGTAGTTACTAACGTAGGTGTGAAATGTACAACATTGCCAAGAAAAAAATTTTAATTGGAGCAGAAAATATTTATTATAACTTTTATAATGATGCGTTTGTGGACTCGTGAGAGCGACCTACACGTGCAAGTCTTATAGCGACAGCAAAATCATTTTATTACAATTTTTTTAATTCAAATTTTGAAATAATCTTACTGGATATAAGGATGGCTGGCTTTTGTTTGATAAAAATTGACTCATGTTTTTGAAATTAGTATTTTGCACTACTTACACATTATATTTTGTAGATACACACTGCAGTTTAAAGGCAATAATCAAATAAATCATTATGTAATTTCATGAGAGAAAACGTTACATATATGACGACAGTTCATATTTCTATGCACTCTGCCGACCTTACAAGTCACAAAGCTTATACATAACTCAAAGAAACGTACGTATAAGGCACATTCTCATTGTATTCATTTATTATGCCTTTGTGTATGAGAAATTAATTATTTCTGACCCACATTTTTCTGAAGACTATACTTCGAGGATTATTAGGCAAAGCTTGCTAATCGACATTGTCATATGTTTACGAACTTCCTATAAAATCTAATTATAAGTTTAATGATCTTATGTGTTTGATAACACGAGAGATAACTTCAGTAATATTCATACAGGAGAAATTTAATGACATGTGAGATGAAAACGCTGTTAACAATAAGTACCTAGGCAACCTAACTTAGGCTACCTAGTCTTTAGGTACTTACCCTAAGTTTTCATTAAAAGAAAGTCATCAGTATAAAACCACTTTATTCTTACGTGAGAAAGCTTTTACTTTTTGTACATAAAATAACATTCAAAAAACATATGACACTTATCACTGTGTAGTGATCTCTACCAGACAACCACGGAAGGAAAGGTTGAATACCTTACAGTACAGGTCCAGGTACAGTACAGTACAGGTCCAGGATTGTACAGGGTCTACAATCTTTACTTCTTGACTACTCTCTTTGTGAAAAGTCCTTTATTTATCTACAATAATCTAGCCATCTAGGTACATATATCCTAGACATCCACTTGACAGAGTAAGGATTAAGGAACACATGCAGAAAGTCGCAGGAGCACCCTTAACCCATATCCGCATCCTTCAGGTATAATCTCGTGATCATAGGCACAGGATAACAGGGTACCTACAATATTTTTTAATTCTTACTAATATTGTCCTACTAATATTATAAATGCAAAAGTTTGTGAGGATGGATGGATGTTTCTTACTCTTTCACGCAAATACTACTGAACCGATTACAAATTTATCGCGGTGATTTCTTATTCCCAAGGGAATTCCAGCCACATTACTTTACTTTTTCATTATAAGGTAAACAATTCCTATAATAGAGCTTTATAATATTGCTACATATTTGCTCCCGAGTTAAATGAATATTGAAACAAGCACAACCACACCAAATGTGAAACAAAATATTATAAAGCAGCAAACAATCCCTACTAATATTATAAATGCGGAAGTAACTCTGTCTGTCTGTCTGTTACGCTTTCCCGCTTAAATATCTCAACCGATTTTGATGAAATTTGGCACAGACAATCTTTAGACCCTGAGAAAGAACATAGGCTAACACCACGCGGGCGAAGCCGCGGGCGGAAACTAGTTAAATTATAACTTCCCAATAACATAATGATAATATAACATGTTTATAGAAAGCAATTTTATTAAATATAAAAATAATACGATTATACTTCAATATATTCAAAACAATTTTTATTTTATTTATACCACGTCCGCATATTTCGAAGTGAATTTAAATCGAATCTTCGAACAATTTTCTATGATATGAGCATTCCTTGATCCTTCCAACGCGACGGCCACGTCTATAAAAGTGATGACGTCACATTACTTAGGTACTATAACTACAGTATGCTGTATGTGGTTATTTAAAAACGATAAATATATTTATCCAATGATTCTAATGCGTAAGTTCATCCACAGTTATGAAACTAAATGAATATCTACTTTTGAAAGCGACAAAATAAATAAAACAAAAATCGTATTGCTACAACAATGTTTCATATTTACATTTAAAGAAACATAGAAAAACTTATTTAGCCTACAACTAACAATTTATTTAAATATATATGTGTATGTGTTTCGTGTTTTTGTTTACTGTACTCTTGTTTCGTTTCCAATATCCATTCATATTTTAATATCTAATATTTAAACTCCACCTGCTTTACATTTTTCCGACGAAATTTAATGGGAGGTAGTTAAGATTTTCCCGAAATAATCACCCTGTACACCGTTGGGTTCGCCTCGAGTATACTTGGTAACCTAACGATGCTTCAATATACGAATAATCCATAATCTTACTGGAATTCTCGAGATAAAAATATACCTGAGAGATTTAAGGTGAATTTAATTTGTAGTCTTATTTTACAGTAATAAATATCATTTTACTTTAATATGATTTTTATGCAACTTGGGAGTCTTTAACTCTGTTATTTGAATGACTTTTTCCACAAGACAAATTATGGGAAATTTTATTTCGGTTATCCAACGTAAGGAAGCTCTTTTAGATTTTAACAAATTTCAAAAAGCTATTATTTTATCTAATACAAACAGCTTGGTACATCTCTAGCTAAATCCTTATTAGATTAATGAAATCGCGAAACTCATAACTTATTTAATTACTTCCCTGAGTCTTAGTTGGAATCCCTCTAATCCTGCCAAAATGAAGGCGCATTTTTACCCAGGACAACCGAAATGTACTATAAATTTCAATTAAGGTTTCCGCGGTGTTAAAAAGAAAATTTTAATTTCCTGTGAAAACCCAAGAATCGTGCAATACTCAAAAATATAATAGTACATGTATAATATAAAATAATAAAAGTATCCGAAGATATTACTTATTATTTGTAACAAAATGGCTATAGTATTTAGAGAGTACTAGCTTTCCGCTCCCGGCTTCGCCCGCTTTCCCTAAAACCTAATAAGTATACATAAATTATATTATAAAAACCTTCCTCTTGAATTTATTTAAAAAAACCGCATCAAAATCCGTTGCGATATGAAGACTTTAAGTATATGATGATGTTTTTCATTTTCATATATGACATAAAATATTTATTACTTGTTTTCTATTAAGAATTCTTACTATTTAACGCCTAGAAGCGGAAGTTTCCAATTCAAAAGCGCATTGTTCTTCTCAAAATGACCGAATGTTTTGTCCAGAGTCACGTTTTATTTGGAAACAACGCTTGTAGCTGGAAAATTGATATTTCTGTAGACTCGTATTGATGGAGATACAGAGACCTTAGATTGAAAGTTTTGCTGGTAAAGCATACTATGGAGCGGTCAAAATATTTATGGGTAAGTACATGGTATTTATCTCATAGTTATAAGATAAGGGTCGTCAAAGCAGTTAAATGTTCCTAGTAAAGTTTATTTATTTATTTATGGAACACACAACAATAAATACACATTACATTATATAGGAAAACATTAGATATTCATTATCTAAGTACTTAATCAAAAAGCTTGATCAGGTGGTTACCAAACAAGCAAAAAAAAACAAAAATACCTGAAATAAATAAACATTTTCGTGATAACATAAACTTTATGAAAGAAAGTATGATATTTGATTCAATACGTTGATATTACCGCAATTATCTTAGTGCAAGTCCACACTGCGAGCCTAGCGCGGTTGCGACGGCGGGCGCGAAATATCAAACGTATGAAACGCGCCTTTGCGTCAACATTGAAATGACTTTGGCGGAAGCCTAGTGCGACGGTAATGAGCGAGCCAGCGCGCGTAGTTATCAAACTCTCCTATCCGCGCGTTCTGGCCACACTACGGGCCTAGTCAGCAAGCGACCCAATGCGCGGACGGCGGGGGTATCAAACCAGTTCGGTCTTGTCGCTCGACTTCTTATATTATATCCTTTATTGTTTTTCGTTAAATAGCGGTAAATACTTAATTTTTGAAGTGAAACTTCTTTATTTATAAGTGCGATTCAATCTAAAACACTTATATACACCACAGTAATTTTGTAGGGTATATATAATCTCAATTCTTCACATAAGATTCACCCGTTATTCCTCTGTTTTATTTATTTCGTGTACAACTTCTATAATGATCTCATCTCAAAATCGGACTGTCCAGTAAAAATAGCAAATCGTCCAAAGTTTGCAACACCCGAAAAACGTCGAACCGCTACTTGAGCTCGCGCGTCGGTGTGGCCACCGCGAGCGCCCGCTCGTCGCGCCCGCCTAGGCCGCCGCCACCGCGCATTCAGTGTGGACGCACACTTATTGTTTCAATTTTAATTTTCAATTTCCTTCGAAGATTTTTCTCAAATAAACACGCAAAACATCTACCTACGACTATGTACATTACATAATAAAATAATTTGTAACAAATACATAATAAACCCAACACTGTATGCACAATCGAAATCATAAAACATTTACTACAATGGAGATTTCACTCCTTTTGATAGAGATTGGCATTTTAGCTATTGTTGTAAAAATATCTGGAGCATCAGCACACGCTCAAACTATTTCGTATTGTTGCAAATCTAGACTTTAGCCATAATAGACGTGCTAAATCGGAGTTAAAACTCGAAATGTAGAAAAGAGATTATGTAGTCAGATTGTATCAGTGGTAAACGGTTAATTATTTCTTCTTCATCATCAGCCGATTATATTCCCACTGCTGGGGCCTGGGACACGGGCCTCCTTCAAAGGATCAGGCAATAACACGCCACGCTGGCCAGGTGCGGGTTGACGGATGTTTTCCTTCACCGTTCGAGCAGTGGTGATGTTATGAACATGCGCAGATAATTTGATAAACCAATTTATTTCCTGCACGCTCGCCTTGCCTCGAACCCCGGACTTATCGATTTGAAGTCCGAGGTCCTCACCACTGAGCCACCACACCAAATGATTATTTATCAAATGAAGATTCAAGTTTGCCTTTTGAAGAAGTCTAAGGGAATGCATGTATGATTGAGATTGTATTTTGAGTTTGTGGAAGAATTATGTCCTCACTCTTTGAAGTGAAAATAACACTGATAAACAATTTTATGAAAAACGTTTATTACTAGATAGATATAAAGAATACATTTTGCTAATAAAAAGAAATTTTATCCGTAAATCTTATTAAATATAAAAAGGGTATTTATTAAAATATTGAAGTATTAATTCAAAAGGCTTTCTTGTTATCTTAATTCGAAGTAAAAGCACCGCTGAACAATTGTTTAAACCAAAGAAAAGATTACGGAATAAGAAATCTGTTTTTACAATTCAATTTATATCAACAGTAAGATTTAAGATATTTTTTAGTAGGATTTATAAAAATGGTTATGTAACGTCTACTTTAAAGATAATAATATAAACATAGTTATTCTATTTTAAGCCCGAGGTTTTTGCGTTGCATACAATAGTTTGTTTTGTTAGGATTCACTCTAGAGTAAAACCATCTTTTATTTAGACCTAATTTCGAATAATACACCAACCAATATAATATGTAGTTATATTGTTAACTTATACCTAGGTTTATAAATTACTAGCTGCTCCGCGCGGTTTCACCCCCGTGGCTCCTCTCCTGTTGGCCGTAGCGTTATGATATATAGCCTATAGCCTTCCTCGATAAATGAGCTATCTTACACCGAAAGAATTTTTCAAATCGGACCAGTTGTTCCCGAGATTAGCGCGTTCAAACAAACAAACAAACTCTTCAGCATTATAATATTAATAGTATAGATTTACTTATTAAACTTAAACACAAAGTTAACCATTTATTATTAAAAATACATTCTAGAATATCTCTAGTCTTTGGTTGAATCTAGTTCCAAACAGCAAAAATTGAAATCAAATACATAACACTCATATTCGATGGCATAACGAAACATAATGCATGCAAAGTGTCCACTATTATGGTAATCAACCTGTCTGACAAGTGACAGCTTACGTAATTTGGATCACGCTAATTATCATACCGATACATTTGAAAACCATGTATATGGAGCGTTTGAAATGTTTACAAATTGACGGTAGAAATATGTTTTAGATTAAGAAATTGAGGGTATTGTTTATTTGAGAATTATAAAATATAGTACCTACATTTAGCAAGGCCAAACTACTCGGACCTAATACTACGGATTAGTTTTCGATAACTATACGGCATTTATAGGTAACTACATCTATAAGTACCTCATCATGAATGTTAAGCTGGGTATCGACTTCGCGCTCCTGGCGCGCGCGCCATGAATGACCGCGCCGAGAGTGCGTTCCGCGGAGCGCGTTCCAAATAATTGAAGTATATCAACTAAGCGTGCCTGGCGCACGTGGCAACTGTTCCAGTGTTTGACCGTTCATCATGGAAGCTAGTCGTGTACGAGCAGCAGCAGCATTTTTTTCTTTAACTCCGGCACAGGGACTCCCATTTCACTACTGATTTCTCTCCAACCAATAAATCGCTTAGAGAAGATCTCTAAGCGATTTATTATGATGCGAAGAAATTTTACTGTTCCACAAAACTTCTTTCGTACCATATAGCTGAATTAATTTACGGCAACTTTGTTTATTTATATATTATATTATAAGAAACAAGATGCGAAGCTAGTTTAATATTAGTTTGAACGTAATAAGAATGTA
>CAJQZN010036318.1:0-10771 GCA_907164685.1 Colias eurytheme | reverse complement strand
ACAACTACTCATCCACAAAAATATTAAATCAAAAGTTACGTCTAACAATATCCATAATTATTACTCGGAGCGCAACAAACACAAAAAATACGATAAACCCGTCTCCATTGGCGCGCGCGCCACGTTTGATGCGCGGTAAAAAACCGACACCCGATGGAACGGACCGCTCCGCGTTCGACCGCTCCAACGAACATTTTGGCGCGCGTTCCAAACTGGTATCCATTTCACGCGGCTGGAGCGCGCGCCAATGTTCGACCTCTTGGAGCGCGAAGTCGATACTCACCTTTAGGGTGCACTCACACACATCAGTCACCGTCAAGTCACCGATGACTGATCGGTGACGGTTTGTGTACGTATCCACAAACACCAGTCACCGTCATGTTGTCCGTCAGTCACGTCGCCGGTTTGACTGAATCATTGAACACATACATCAGGTTAGTGAGTGATTAGACGTGTGTCACGCTAGAGAACATGTAGCAATTGACGGTAGCACGACGCTGACTGAACTGAGACGTGACGGCACCGGGTGAGTGGGGATAAAAGTATGATACATGTATGGAAAGATTATTTGACGTGCCTGACCGGGGACGTCACTGATAGATTTCGTGCCGGCGACTGTCGTGTGGGAACAGAGTCATACTAGAACTATTGATACATATTTTTTTTTAATCCTGTCCGGTGACGTGCCGTGACGGTGACTGATGTGTGTGAGTGCACCCTTAGTCTGCATACTCCTCCGAAACGGGTGGACCGATTCTCATGAAATTTTCTGTGCATATCGGGTAAGTCTGAGAATCGGCCAACATCTATTTTTCATATGTACCACGGGCGAAGCCGGGGCGGACCGCTAGTTTATATACCTATAGTTCTCTAACAATAATTCATTTTCCATAGAAAACGTTGCAGCTAAAAATCTATAATTAGCAAACAAAATGAGATGTTACGATTGTGCCAATTTTGTTTGTATATTTCTAACTTTCACATCGAGACGGCTGAATAAATTTGGATATAATTCATAATCTAGATTAAATAGCCGCTGTTACGTCGCTATATCAAAATAATATATGTATAGCGACGTAACAGCGGCTTCTTTTTATTTTTGTTCATATATTTATTTATGCTCTGCCATACTCCTATCCTTTACTTAATTTCTCTCTGTACAACCGGTTGTCTGGAAGAAATCGCTATTTAGCGATAAGGCCGCCGTTTGTTACAATGTATCCTAGATTAAGTCTCAATTTGTAATTTTTAAGAGCAATAAAGTAATAAATAAATAAATATAATAACAAAACATAACGATATTGTAAATTAATATTATAATTGAATTGATTCTGTAATGTTTATTAATTGTGTAATTAATGATACTAACATAGTACTGTTTTAAGATCAGTACTAAGAATAATATGGATGTATATTATTATATTATCTGAATTAAATAAATAACATTAGGAGAGGCCTACGTCCAGAAGTAGACAACGAATAGCTGATGATAATGATGATGATGATGAAATAAACCATAACCTATCTCAAGAAACAAATCTATTATCTAATAAACAATGACATATTTATGAAATAAATAATAAAAAGCAATCAGCGGGCAATATGCAATAACATTTTGCAAGAGCACTCGTAGGTAATTGCAGTAATATGTGCTTCCGTGTGAAAAGACACACACACGTGCACAATAATAAGAGTACATTAACATTAAACTAGTGCGAGAGTTATATGACCCTAAGCTTTTATTAAGCTTGTGCAATTATAAAAATAAATTATTAAACGCGTTTTACCTTGACGTCCCATCGGAGATCACTAAAAAATTGTGGTGTACAAGCTAACACTAGTACTGATTGCAACTATGATTACAGATAAGCAAATAATAGCTTTTTGTCTTTTTAATAAACAAGATTACTTAGATATACCTACAGGTAATTAATAAGAATAATATGTATACGGGCATTTCTCCGCAACTCGACGTCAAGCGCCTATTTTGCGTGAGAGAGGGAGGTGGGGGAAACCAGCTAAAACTGAAACCATTCGAGCTCCTCCATACAGGTAATTATTAAAAACATAGAAGAATCGACTTGCTAGAAAGGCACAGAATACCTAGACTATCTTCTACTATATAAAAATAAGTCGGGTTTTCCTTCCTGACGCTATAACTCCAGAATGCACGAACCGATTTCCACGGTTTTGCATTCGTTGGAAAGGTCTCAGTCTCGGCTCCGTGAGGTTTATAGCAAAGAAAAGGTGTCTCTGGTGGCGAATCGGAGTTCGCCCGGTTTGCTAGTAATTTATAATAATTATGAAATACGATATTACATATTTGGTTGTTAAATGTTTATACTACCTAAATAGGTAAAATATTTTGAGCATTGTTAGAAAAGTTCTCGAAAATTCTGGATTGAGATTAAATCCGAAATCCTGTATAGGTTTCAGTCAAAAAGGGTCACGAAAAGGTTTCGTCTGCGGGTTTAGTTAATTATTTATTCAAAACGGATATTTTATTTTTAATTCTGTATCCAATTTCAATTAGATATTTATTTTCAGAATATTATATGGCAAAGATATGGCATATTTAATCATGTTATATAGATATCTATTACTTCGAAATTCTCTGTCATACAGTTAAAAAATGTTGATTCATTTAAAAAAAAAACCTTGTAGATAAAACATAGTTGAAAACATAAGAAATTGTAGTTATTTTGATATTACAAGGTAATTGTACATTTTATACGGTATTTCTTAAATAAGTTTTAATTATTATAAAGGGCTGCGTATCACGGTATCAGCTGACAGCTCCAATAAAAATTCACAGACTTCGTCGCGTCTTAAGTATTTAGTGACATTTATAACTTTGGGTCATTGAACTTCACTATAAATAGTAAAAATTGTATCCTGTCCGAGTGTTACCAACATTATAGTATCACTATTTTGTCGTGTTTTTATTTTCTTTTATCCATAAATATTTCGAAGATGAAAGAAAACATTATTATTTATACTTGGCGCTAAATTTAAATCCTTATTAATTTTTAGTAAGTAATTTATTATCCAGGAGGATATTCTGTAGTTTTGCATACAGAAACTGATTATAGAAAACATATCTAATAATATAAATAAAATCGGTAGATTTCTGACGCAATACTATTTACTATATTTTTGCAATCTCCATAACGATAGCTTCAAAAATTAAACAACACACGTTATCATTATGTACACTGAAGATATATTATGTATTATGAATTCTGATAATATTTATACGGTAGGTATGTTTACTATGTGCAAATAAAAATAGTAATGTTATTTCTAAGAATTATTATGTCACATTATTTGCTACGGAACGGTTTTCCAGATTTCTGAATGCATGTGAATTCCTTTAACATCTGTATGTTTACACTCGTTAAGTAATTATGCGAAGTTTTATACGTAGTGTGGAAGTATCTATTTTATGGCAAATTTGACGAGGTCTCATACCTTAAAAAATATTTTTTCGATAGTTGAATCATAGTGGAATCCGTTTAAAAATATTGTCCAAACTGAGCCTTCCTGAAAGGACAATTTGGTAAAGTACCAACAGAAAATTTAGCTTACCGATGAAGCGATTAAATAATATATATATTATGTACGTGTTAAACTATAAAAGGCGTCGAAGTGGCAAACGTCTGGTTATCAGTTGGCTGGATATCGCACGTGTTTATGAGCGTAATACCACAGATTATTAAATAGTTTCTACGTAAGTACGTTAATATTATATTTGCACGTGATATTAATCATTATATTACTTAGTTTAGTTTGGTGAATGCAGTTCATTTGAAACTTGACTGTGGGAGTTGTAGGAAGCCCTATACTGTGAAGTTTGATTTGTTGTACACAAGCACAGGTACAAATTACTGTACATTAACAGGTACTAAAAGGGACTATTGCCCTCTCATTTATATAGTATTATAGTTAATATCGATGGTATTATGATTTATATACAGCTATATTCAAATTTCAAACCTACTTACAAATTGAAAAAAGTCTAACAAATGTGGTTATTGGTTTGCCTTGCTATTATAATCCTTTAACATAACATGTAAGTTTTAAATATTTTTATACGCACACACGATATAAAATATGGTTTTTATTCTCGAAATACAAACGAAATATAGATTAACAAAGTAAGAAAAATTACCACGCATGTTAAATCAACAAATACATAATTTATTCCCAACGTACGGAAGTAACATGCTATCTTGACAACTATTTTAAAAGTCGGTTAAAGAGAGTTGTATCCACATGAATGAATAATGGAAATTTAAGCAAATGAGATTGTGCCAGATAAGCTACGTACTAGATAACTACTGGTGTGTGAAATGGCGATATTTTCGGAGATCGAAACCTTGGCATTGTTATTTTGAAGGGATATAGGTGATTTATTTATAACGATATAAATAAGTTTTGTCAATGGGTTAAGTCGTGTGTCCTTTATGACGCAAGCAATTACCTACCATTTTTGATTTTACATCAGTTTCATATTCTTTTTTTAGGTTTCTTTGTCGAATCCAGGAGCTTTCCCTTCTGAGTTTCCAAATTCACAGTTTTATTTTTATAGGATACTAGCTGCGCCGCGCGGTTTCACCCGCGTGGCTCCACTCCTGTTGGTCTTAGCGTGATGTTATATAGCCTATAGCCTTCTCGATAAATGGGCTATCTAAAATTGAAAGAATTTTTCAAATCGGACCAGTAGTTCCTGAGATTAAATAGCTTTCAGTGTCCTATTTTATTAATGAATTAAAATTAATATTTCCTTCATAATTTGTTCATACTGTATCTATAAAAATAACCAAAGAATTATTCGTGATATCGGTTTAACACCCGATTTTTTATTCGCCAGTAATACCTGTATATAGGCTTCTGAAAGGAGGCCATACTAAAAAACTTTTTTGTGTTTATTTTTTGTGATATTTATTTGGTCTTATTCTATCGATTGATTGATTGAATAATGCTCAATTGACCGAATTAACGCGACGAGCGATACCATCGCGTGTGTGAGAGCTGACACATGTGATATAGGTAGGTAATATATAAGTTTGGTCTAGTTCAGTGAATTATTATAGACAAAACTCGGATATGATACGAATATGCTGTTGATTATAGGTGTTATTTATTATTCAATATTGACTAGTTTCTTGTCGGCTCTTTGTAGAAACTGTTTTCCGAACCAGCGGTAAATATGTACTAAGTAAATTATGTATTTTGATGAATTTAAATTTGAAGGATTACTAGACTAATTGAATATGCATCCGTGGATTTCCATTTACGTATATTATCGGTTTAAATAACATTACCTTCTTTGACCAGATCCATGGTACTTTAAACTCGTGAGCTTATGACCTATGCGGAAGAAAAAAGAATGCGGAAAAGATTTTTTGTTCAATTCCAACTCTTACAAAACTACAGATCATCAGATGATCATGATGGTTTTGGCATTAATTCATCCCCAAACACTTTCGCGTACTTTTTTTTTTTTTGTGTGGTGTCTCTCAATGTTAGCCAGAAGGCCTTCTACATTTTAACGCGGACGCGGGGGTGAACTGAAGGTTCACCCTGGTAGCGACATGCACAAGGGCGTCCCCCCTTGACGGGGACCACGAACCTCGGCTTGAGCTGTCGCTTGAGTGGAGGAGGCCAGAAGGGCCCTAATCGGACGGGCTCGCGTACTTGTAAAATTACTATTCTATACAGGATACGTTCTCCTTTACAATGCTGTTGTTTTCTCGTCTTATTCTTGTTTATCTTCCAATCCCTTGACATAATTCACCATACCAATTGTCCCAATCAGTCGTGCCTTTGTGAATCAATTGATTGTTACGACACCGCATTGGAGCCTTGTGCTGATCGCACCCGCGTGGGCGTGAGTCAGCGGTCTAATGCATTGACATTATTGTGAACGTACCGTAATCTATTATATTGTTTACGCGTGGATAACAAGGTTTCTGGGTGTAGATTTCGAGGTGAGATGCTGCTTTAAACAATAAGTGAGTCAAGTATACGTAAAGTTATATATATTTTGTATGCAGCAGTTCAATACTTTAATTAACAGTTCAATAAATACCCCAACTTCATAAAACGGTACCGTTAAATTAATATTCTGAATGATATTTAGATTTTAGACGTACCGTTAGTTAATTAGTTATATAACATTTAATAAACTAACTGGCTGATGCTTAAATCAAGAAACAATAACATGCAATGCCAGTAATTTCATGTTGTTTCAATTCCCTCCTAAGTCGATGCAGATAATATGAATTGAAAAATCTGTTCAATTTCGACACGCTTATCCACTCCTTTTGAAACATCTTCAAAAAAGAAGAAGGTTTCATTCGACTGTATTGTTTTTCTTATTTTTGTTACCTTGCGTGTGGTACCCAAGACCATTTTAATTTGGCATAGTTTGACAACTTTGAAAGCGGTCTAGGTTTTGTTAAAAACAATTATTATTGAAGTTAATAGCCTTAGTCACTACGACACATGAACAACAAAGGTCAATTTACCAACCCAAGACTAACACTCGCTCGCTAACTACACCAAGGATGCTTAAACAACACAACAAATATTTCAGCCCATAGATAATTACCACTGACCAGATAAACCAATTAACGCCTAATTAGTATAATTACAGCATACGTCACGTGACCGCAAATATTTTCAGACGTGACTAGCTTTTGCTCGCCACTCCGCTCGCTAATTTCTTAACATCTTTATTTTTCATTTATGTTTTCATACAGCGGATTTGATAGATCAAGTGTATTTTCTATACAAAATTTGGGTTTCTAGATCTAAGATTTGTATATTGTCTGTCTGAACCAATTAAGCACGTTCAATAAAAATCAATAATGAGAACAATATTTTATTGTTTTTGTAATTTCTATTGTGACAACATTACTTTGGCCCAAGATATGATAGATTACAACCACAGTATTACCATTATTTCCTACAGTAGTGCGACGAATGTACTTGTGCAGAGAAACGGAGGGGAACTGGCGGGGGTCGGGCGACGCGGGCCGCGTAAAGCAAACACGCTTAGTTTGCTTTACCTAGCGCGAAAGGATGACGCAGTCGTATTTTTTGTGTAATAATTTTATTATACATAGGTACTTACATATTCTATTATGGCGCGCACAAACTGTTCGGTTTACGGATGTAAATCTACATTTAAATCCCAGAAGGAAACAATATTTCAGAAAGATTGTATTAATTGTATCTGTTGAATTAAAATCAAAGCTATGTATATGTTGTCCTCATTATTTTCTAATCAGATTGTACATCCCAATGCGAATGCATTACTTAGTTAAATGTTATAATATACAATTAAGAACATCCAAAAATAAAGTGTCCACGTAAATAATATTTAGCAGTGCAATATCTGTAATTATATATTTATGAACAAATAATTACATCAGATTTAATAATCGCAATTATTTTGAATGTACATATGAATAAAGATTTCATCATAATATTAATAATCACAATTGTTTTATTTCCCATTTGTTGCAACCCTAGCGTATTTTCGTGTGGCAGCGTCATTACCTACGCTGGCGGCGGCATCGCGCGACATCAAAGGCGATTCCTTACTGTAGGAAATAATGGTAATACTGTGTTACAACTTTACAAGTTTGTATGCGATTTAAAGTACGTAATCGAAAATCTTGTCCTCTCTTACTCCAGTAAGTAGTACCCTAGTCAAGTGTCAGTCATAATAAGAACCTACTCAGCTTCAATGAATGTATCTGTATACACAATTCATTTTCACTAGCTTATCGATTTTATCAATTATTTTTCTATTTAACACACAATCAGTATCATCAAAGTTCCATACATTAAGCCATTATAAACAAATACATTATAAATGACTGTATTTACATTCTCGTTAAGACGAAAGTGTTTTCGACGTAATCAAACCTTGTTTACGATGCTCCGACTTTCTATTACCTGTAAATAGAAAATCTAATTAGTTTTTTATAGCAATTAAACTGAAGGTAAGTTAAACTCAAACATTTTAATAAACTTTTAAATGTATTGGAAAATGGAAACTTGTCCCAAAAATTTGGGCAAATCTACGCAAATCTAATTTTATAACGATCACATGTTTTACTCTAAGGGCTAAATTGCAGTATTGATTTTGATGAAATTCGGCATGTAAATAGGTAGATGTAGTTTTGGTGGATGTAAAGAATCAGTCAAGTTCACCTTACTGAATTACTGAAAGAAAATAAATAAATTTTGATGCAGACCAACCTTATAGACTCGGGCGTATATAATTACTGTAAGTACCGATAATTTTTACATGTCTTTCATATAAAACGCAATAAAGAAGTTCAAGCAAAGCCACATCACAAAGCTATGCAAGCAATTACTGACGCCTGCGCATGTTTATATGCATCACATATAAATACGTGACAGTTTTAACAAGCGGCAATTATTTACGTGTTATTTTATTATAACAAGGCCCGTGCGATGGTTACTGATGAGATATTAGAGACTAATTTGAAAGTTCTTTAATTGGAAGGTAATTCGGAACAAAAAGACAAGCAGACAGTATTTTATATAGTTGTAGGTATTATATGTTTGAGTATATTGTGGGTGTTATTTATTGATATCAAAATAAATACTTTTTAATTAAGTCTGTGACTGGGGGCTCTTGCTTCTATTTTTGTGCTATTGCAAACTGTTTCATTGTGAGAGAGTATACATATATAGTTTCATTTTATTTAATAAAACTCTACTTCGTTATACCTACTAAGTTTGTACATTTTATCATAATATGAAAATTGAAAATCATATTTTTAGAGTGATTATAACAGCTATCATTGCTCCAACTTTTAATAACCTTAAAACTATATGATTTTGTATATAGGTATAGAATGATTTATAAATTCTATAATACATATGTATATAGTAAGCTATACAACTTAAATAAATCCCTACTTGATACAAAAAAAAATCACATAGAAGAAATACCATAGCGAATACGATTAATCGGTAATCATAAAAAAATTAAATTTCGCAAACTCCGCCGTTCCTCAAGGAATCAAGTGCAATAGAAAAATCAGTGACCCAAATACGAGTCTATATGTATCCATATGACTATATGCAGCTATATATACAGAGTGTTCGCGTCACAGAGAAGTTTTTAAGCCGATCAATGAACCATGAATGTTTTAATCGATGTTATAACAAGTTTGCTCTATCGTCGTGTTACTCTACTCTGCAAATCAAACACATTTATAATTTAACTTTTTCAGGAACTACCTAATTAAAAGACTCTATCGCGATTGGAAATGACATCAATTATAATTATAAAATGGCGAAATTTAGAATGTGATTTGTCATATACCGTCATGTTCATTTAGACATACATAGGTACTTAAATCTACAATTATAGGTAAGTAACATAATAAAGTACCTAATTAAGATCCTATTAATCTAAAATCCTACTAACAAAATTCTAATTACTTCGAAAACATCGAAAAACAATTTCAAAACAAACACCACATACAAAAAGTTCATAACATAAACACATTACTCCCCTTTCCACAGTCGGTCGAAAGCAATCTACGTGCGGTCTGAGCAAATTGAATTTCGCCTAACAGCCGTTGACCGGAATAAATGGATATGTCGATAATATTACGATATAATCCGTCTGCTTGATGGACAATCGGTAAGGACTAAGGAGTTAATGTTTTTAAGATATTATTTATTTAAGTAGGTATTTATTTATAACACTCTATTGTATAAACTTAGTAGAACAAAAAGATAATTTGTGAGACCGAACGAATAAGTTTTATAATTGTGTTGTTATATTTTTTTAGGGTTTATAATAGTGTTGCAAAGAAGGTAAGTAGCGCATTGAACGCAAAATTTTTTTGAATGAAACACAACTTTTTTAATTTACTAATAATAATTATTAACTACATATTTTGAAAATAAAAAATACGCAATTACCCAACCAGATAATAATTTAATGATTATTACTCAACAGAAGTCTATAGAACTGTATACAAACTTATTAAAGAGTCATCAACGATCGCAGAATAATATACAAACTTCATATTATTAAGCGAATATTTAGCCTATCATTTCCTCAATACATTGGCATCGCATGCCTTCCTTCCTACATGTAAGTTGAGAGCTAATTATAATAAACTTATATAAATCTGCATAATTTCCTCTATTCTCTATTTTCTTTATTAAATTAAACACATAATTATTGCAATAAAGTTAATCTTTTCATCACACGCAACTTTTAACGTCAAACGCGTTTCCGAAATAGATTCTTGGAAGAAAGGAAAAAAAGTATAATATTTAGACGTTGGTAAGTTTTAAATGTTACTGTAAAATAATATATTAATAAAATGCGTTTAATTTGTTAATCACACTATATCACGAAGATCTCGAACTGTTTAAAAAATTGATATGCTTATATTCTTACTTACATTTTATAAGGCTGCTATAGCTTCACCTGTAGGTTTGTATGTTACCGACATTTTTGACCCACTTTACGACCAGATTTCATTCAACAACACAAGGATCGGTAATAATAGAATAAAATAATTTCATAACAGCAAAGCTTGTTTTTAATCTAAATATTTTCTTAAAAGTTAACACGTTCAATGCGAAACATTAATATATTTATTGACACAGAAGTAAATAATTTGGAAAATCCAAAAGTGCACGCCTCATAATTTTTTTTTAATAAATATTTATTAATTATTATTTTTGTTTATTTAAT